>MKYO02032068.1:426026-717266 GCA_002013955.2 Citrus medica | reverse complement strand
AATCCAAGCAAGCAAGAACAAGTGCACACAACATATATTGAGCTTCAACTTCGTGAATCATCATTCATTAAATCATCTTTGTTCTTCAATTTGTATATCCACTCTTAAAGAGAGTTTCATTGTTGTGATTTTCATTTCTCATCAATTTGTGAGTGTACAAGTGTGGGAAACACTTGGGGTGAAGAGATTGGGGATATAATCTCTTGTTGTAAAGGTTCATTGACACCTTAGAAGTCAATTGTAAACATTTGAAGCCTTGGGAGGCTTGGATAGTGAAATCCTCAAGCCGGGTGAGCTTGGAGGCATGGACGTAGGCGGGGATAGCCGAACCACATAAAAATCCTTGTGTTCGTTTTCTCTTCCCTTACTCTTTTAATATTGTGCTTGATTGAATTTATTGTTTTCGAATTTATTAAGGCATTAGATTAAATTGTTGTGTGGTTTGCCTAGGATAATTTTTAAAACTCCAATTCACCCCCCCTCTTGGGTTGCACACTTATATTTCAATCTATTGTTAGTGTATCTTATCAATACCATATATGCCATGTTCAACAACTTACAAAGTACCACAAACGAGTCCTATTGTTTGCAAATAACATACAAGCAAAGAACTAATTGAATTGAAGTTATAACTATGACACAAAAGATAATAACAACTTATCTGTAGAATATACTTTGCTTTGGGAAAAATTATGTTGTCCAGACCTAGTTCAAGGTGGCATTATGGAAGGTGTCAAAAAATTAGATCTATAACTCCAGTATTTATTAATTTAAAAAATTGTTGCCAATGTATCAACTAGTCTTCAACAGTAATTGCATACCAAAATAACAAAAGTTTATTACAAACGTTATAGTCACTTATACCTTAAAAAAGTTAAGTTAATTTGTTAGGTATATATATGCCCTTACCCTCCATGATGGGAAGACTGATGCATTCCTTTTGTCCACAATCTTCTTTCTTATACTTATTTTCACACCATCATTCCCTTTCAGCATTATTCCACTACTTATTAGTATCTTCTTCCCTTGCACCCCCAACCAAACAATATTAGACCCGTCCTCTCTAATTTGCATATTCACAGCTTTTCTGGCACTAGATATGCTAGCTTGATTGACCATTTTTTGTTTCTTTGAAACTAGATGCTGGTAACTTGTCATGTCATGAACTTTAATAGGAACTTGGATATTTTCATGTGCCTAGCTACGACTATCATTTGAGATTGACTAGTGCATTTACATTCACACCATTATTATTATCTTGTACACTTGAAATAAAATATTCATATCATATAATAGTATAAATTCACTTAAAATAACTTAAGAAACATGTGATTTCACTACTTTATAGACTTGAGTAAATTCACCTAAAATCATTGATAAAATTGTATTGTGGGACCATAACTCTACTAATAAATACCCATCATGTGTACAGTTACGCACCAAATCGAGACTTTGTAAGTAAAGTGTTTCAATTTATTTTGAATATGATTTTATATTAGAAGAGAAAACTTCTAAGTTTATCTTGAACATTATAGAGCTGAAAAAAGGATAAAATTAGAGATTAAACATATTTTAAAAACATCAAAATTGATTAAATAATAATGACCATAAATGTCTAGTGCATTAGTTTCAATGAAAAAACCTAAGCACAACGAACAAAACCTTATGTTGACGTGTAGTAAGGGGACACTAAGTTTAGGCTTCTTACGAAACAAAAGTTCATGCTTACAGAACAAATCTTTATCCTTACGCTTCATCCACATACTTTCGAGTAGATCTTTTTGAAGTTACTTATGTTATTCAAGTTAAGAGATTTCGAATCAGCTTGCAATTTAACAAACAATTTTGACAATTCAGTTGTCAATTGGTCATCAAGGTCGTATGCTTCTTTAAATTTTCCATATTAATATGCTTCTGGACCGTTCTGGTTGTGGTGAGGGTATTAAAGCACCATGCAACCAGTATATTTCTTCTGTTCATATTAGAAATATATCTGTAAATATATATTTATATATAAGGTTCTATCACTTTGAGGTCACCCATAAGGGATGCATGACTAAGAGCAAATGATCATTTTGAGTTAGAACTCTATAATATCTTATGATATTATATTGAAAGATATTAAGTGATCATTAAGAAAATGATCACTCCAACAATTGTTTAAGTTTATTTAGTGATCATTGAGAAGATGATCACTACTCTTGGAATGCTATAAATAGAGGGCAAATTCATAGAGAAAATAAGTTAAGCTAAGCAAAGCTAAGCAAAGCAAAGAATAAGGAAAAGTGAAATTTAGAGAAAATTCAAGTCAAAAGAAGCTTAGAAGGTTCTAGTAATGTGAATAGAGATGATTTTCCGACTTTGTGATCATTCTCCGACCATAAATCAGTAGCACAACCTTAGTTTATCGGTTTTGCCGCATATAATCCATGTATGTGTTTAAATTTAGATTTGCACGTTTTTATGTTGATTCTTGCTCGAAAATCAACAGTTTCGATATTTCTAAAAGTGGGATCAAATTGGAAATCAAACGAATTAATACCCGTGAGAAAAGACAGAACGATGCATGCAATATTACAACAATTTTATCAATTTTTGTCATGGGTTTGAAGTTGGTATTAGTTTCTACTCATCTGAAGGAGTCATGCTTATATGAATGTGTCATGCTATCTCCAATGCCGTTGGTTGGAACATTCAGTTTTCAACTACCAACTTATTTTTTTCGTTTAGGTATTTCAATATCTAATTATACAAAAGGGATGTAAAGGATAAAAAAAATTAAAAGAAAAACTGGATGCACTTAAGAGAAAATCTTTCACGTTATTAATTTGTCAATGACAAGGATCTCGTACATCATTAACCTAAAAATTTGGATCTCATGATAATGCGAGTTGTGATAAATTTTAATAAATATTGTTTAATGCACAACTATTTTTATTAAAAAAAAAAGCTTTGAAAATGATAACAATTAAAATTTGCCTTCACGATACCACACCAAATAGAGACTTAATTAGTTGTTAAGCATTCTTATCATAAATTTAAAAAATAAGGTTTGGGGAGATAATATCATGAGACGCGTATGAATGGATATTTATGTAGTATGCAGAAAATATAATATTATTCTGTATCAATCAATGATTGGGTGAATAATTAGATTTTGGCACGAAAGAAACTTTTACTCCCAGAAAAATAATGGAAAAACCATTTAAGAGTATGGAAAATAAATAAAATTGTGTATTGGAACAAATGTTAAAGTGTCACGATTCCTTTTAGAGTCGGTTATCGGAGTGAGGCAGTCACTAGCCTATCAAGAGTTAGGGCACGTTTTCGTTGGAGTCGGGTCTCTGAGTCTGCGATTTTCTTAGCTCAGTTTTAGTAAAACCCTTGCATTACCAAAAGAAAATGTCCGCTCCACTTCATGAAAAAGAAAATGAAGAAAATGAAAAGAAAAAAGTCAGCTTCCTCAAGACATGCATTAATGGCATCAATGTTCTTTCAGGTTACCACTATGCTCAATGTATCCTT
Organism: Citrus medica; assembly: GCA_002013955.2. Lineage (NCBI taxonomy): Eukaryota > Viridiplantae > Streptophyta > Magnoliopsida > Sapindales > Rutaceae > Citrus > Citrus medica. The sequence continues at coordinate 713,741 of MKYO02032068.1, read as the reverse complement.
TTTTTATTTGTTTTGTTTTCAATTTCCTAACAATTATAAAGCTTTTATTTGTTTTTGTGAAAGCTGAGAGCATGAGAGAACATTAGTTATTAGACTTTTTTTATGCAACCTTTGATGCATGATGGATATTATTTGATTAATTCACAACTTCAGTCATGAGCTAGTATTATACAATCACTCTATATGTGTACAATTGTTTATGTTTTTATTTTATTTTTTTCCTTTAAGACTGAAGAGCTCGCTTAGAGAATTCTTATTTTCATTCATACAATTTTCCTCTTGTGGAATATCCTCAAATATGAACCAATCAAGTGGCAAAATTCGATTAGATGAATTTTTTTTTTAACTATTTGCACAAAGAATTAATTTCTGCATTTTTACTAAGTGTGGCATCTACATTAGAATTTTTTCCATGTATGTCGTATACATATACAACTTTAAAATTCTGAATCTTTAGGTGAAATGATCTTCACTGGTTTCATTTTAACTTCAGGAATTGACATATTATCAATCCCATATGCACTCTCATCAGGAGGCTGGTTAAGCTTGATTATTCTCGTCTTAATAACAGCAGTTGTCTGCTTTACTGCTCTCTTAATCTGACAATGCATGGACAAAGATCCAAATACAATCACAAGCTACATTGACATTGTTGGTCATGCATTTGGCCGCAAGGGTAGAGTTATAACTTCTATTTCATCTGCATAGAGCTATACTTTGTTGCCACTGGCCTTCTAATATTAGAAAGAGACAACTTACACAAGTTGTTTCCATATTTTGATATGAAGTTAGGGAAGTTAACTGTTGACGGCAGACATTCTTTTGTTGTTCTAGGTGGTGTCATGATCTTGCCTACTATGTGGTTGAATGATCTTGGTATTTTATCTGTTGTTTCGGCCGGTAAGGTGTTGTCTTCTATCATTGTCACTGTGTGTGCTTTTTGTGTTGGTGCGACAAAGGGAGTTGAATTTCATGGCAAGGGAAAGCTCTTTAATCTGAATGGAATCCCTACTACTCTTAGTTTGTATACTTTCTGCTATGGTGCTCATCATGTGTTTCTCCCTATCTACAATTCTATGAGAAAGAAAAGCTAATTCCCAATGGTATGATTTCATGTATTTTATAGCTACTCATTAATGGAATTAATTTCTAAAAGCACCAAGAAGCAGGTTATTGTTGCTTGTTCTGAAAACCAGGTAATTTTATGCGGTATTAGTGTTAAAGACTAAACTTCCTTAATTTGTTTTTGTTGTTACAAGTCTTACTCCTTAGTTTTGTTATATGCACTATCACCTATCTGACAATGGCAGTATTGGGGTACCTTATATATGGGCAAAACGTTCAATCTCAAATAACATTGAATCTGCCTATAGAGCAGGTTAGTTCAAATGTGGCAATATACACTATCTTAGCGGGTCCTATTGCCAAATATGCATTAACAGTAATGTCGATTGCCACTGCTATTGAAAGACAATTGCCAGCCAACTATAAAGATTGTAGGTCAGCAAGTATTCTCATCCGTATGTCTTTGCTTGTTAGCACTGTGGTTTTGACCACTGTGTTTCCATCTTTTCAATCTATGACATCTCTGATTGGAGCATTTCTCAAAGTGGTTGTTTCTTTCTTGCTGCCTTGTGTTAGTTATTTAAAGATCTCTGAAGTTTACAGGAATTGGGGATATGAGCCTATTGGCATTCTTGCTATAATGTTGTTGGCTATTTTTTTTTTTTTTTTGGTGTTGGGTACATATTCATCTATTGCTCAAACTGTAAAATAGATTTAGAATTTGAATGATCTGTTCATTTGTACCTAGTCTTTGGCAGATCTACATGTCATCATTAGCTTTCTTCATATATTTGTTGTCTAGTATTCAAACAAGTTGTACTTTATGCTCGGAAAATCATGTCTTGTCTGCAAGCTGAGTGGTTTCATTGCTTAGAAGCTGAAGGATGAAGAACGAATACCTGAAACGTAAAGTAAATCATGCATGCAAATACTAAATCTACACTGGCCTTTTTGCCTTTAACAAATTAATGTAGTTGTTTGGATTGAAGGCAAACTAATCGGCTAAAAAAGCTCCTTGCTCATCTTAATTGCAAAATAAATAAAGAAATACGCAGAAAGTCTCACACAACAGCAAACAATAAGAACATAAATAGAGTAAAGAATAACACAGGAGATTTACGTGGTTTGGCTTCATTAGGCCTACACACAAACACACACTTACTGAGTTTTTATTAATCACTGAGGATCTTACAATGAAAATATACTGATTTTTAAGAGGTTACAGAGCTTACAATTTTTACTTCTTCCCGAAAACTATTCCTTTTAGTTCTCTCTAAGTATTTCCCAGATCCCAACCTCTTTTCTTCATTATTTCTCTCAGCTTTCTCTTCCCTTAGCATTTCTCTTATGTCAGCATTTTTCTTAGGTTAGGAAAATGAGAAGAAAACTGTAGTCACGGACCGAAGTTGCTGACAAAAGGATAAATTTGACTCTCGATTTTTAACTTCTCACTTGTTATAATGAGTAGTCAAGATGCACTAAAATACTAAATGACGGTTTCTTCTTTTTATTAATTATTTTTTCACTCCCTTCTCAGCATTTTAAACTATGATTTTTTAGTGGTGCTAAATATGATGAAAAGTTAAAAAAAAAATGGACGGCCCTCAATCGTTCATTTCTTTATAGGTTAGATTTTAGAATTTGTTCTTTTTTTGTGCTTTTCTAATATGAACTTTCTATTAATTTCCCGGGCTCTTTGATAAATCAAGTTACAAGATCTACTTCATGGTGATTCATTCGTCTTCTTCGTAATTAGTTTACCAAATTCTTATAAAAAATTTTAAAAAATAAAAAAGATATGTGCAAGTTTTATGAGAGCTAAAATATAAATGTACCGTTCATTCAAAGATCCATAACAACAGAGGGATGAATGGAGAAAAATGAGTCCTACCCATCCTTGCAACTTGTTGAAATTTTGTTTTTCCATGGACTTCAATGAATTACCAAGTAATTTTATGGAAGTAATTTTGGATCCTTAATCCAACGTTGTCCTTAATCCGAATTATTTTATAAGGTTAAGTCAATTAAGAGTGATCTATTAAATCTTTCGGTAATATGAGCTTTAATGTAACCGACAACATGTGCACCTTTAATGTGTAGAGATCAAAGGATAATTTTTCTTTCTTTGGTGAACTAAAATAAGAATATCTAATAATAAGAGAAAAGTTATTTATATAAGTGGTTATGGTTCCCAGGTCACACAAATCGTTGAAGATTTAATAGATTTTATAGGAAAACATGTTGATTTGGAAAGCAAATCACATGACCTTAGAAAACAATTTGTTACTATGGAGTACGCTTCTGCATATTCGATTATTGATTCTTAGTGATATAGTATGAATGTTTCTAGGTCTTAGGTAATACTCTTTATTAAAAGATTATTTTCTAATAAGTATTGGATTAGATGTAAGGTGAGTTAAATATTGAGCCGTTGATCTAGCTCAATCCAATTGGAGAGGTGTTGGAATTGGGGTCCATGATTTTTTGAAATTGAATTCCATATGACTATGGTAAATCTAATTGGAGCTTAAGAATTGTAAAGTCTTTTGGTTGATTTCTACTACTCTCATAAGTTTTTATATAAACACACATGTAGTATCTAAATACATAGAACATATTACAAAATATAGAGAAACCTACCGAAGGTGTAGGTGTATGAAAATGAAAGAAGAGACAATAGGCTCTTGCAATATAACCTAACGAGATTTTCTTTTTTGTGATAATCCTTTTTCCATAAGTATACAGTGGCATTAGAGTTTTCCTTCTGATTATCTTCTCTCTCTAAGCAAATAGACAATGACATAATCTTATTATGATTCACTTATATGTTTGAGGATTGAAAAGTTCCCTTTTTAATCTCATTCTTATTGTATCCTAATATATGCACAAATTTCAACGTTGGGATTAAAGCATGTGTAGGTTATCTATTGTTCTTAAGTGTTTTTGCATGAGATGTCATATTCTTGGGCGATCCATGTTTTACACATTAGAAAGCACTTTAATTATATATGATGAATACTTGCTTTTCATGCACATATCTCAATTGTTGCAAACATAAATAAATAAACATTCAACAGAGATATGTGCACAAAAAGTAGTAGAAAAATAACACACTATCATTAAAAGACAAAACAAAAGAAAAAATAAGGACAAGAGAAAAAAAAATAAAAAAAAAGTTTTACTACAACATAAGAAGACAATTAAGGTTGATAAATTGTCGGCTCAAGACATGCTTTTCTAAACCAAGGCCCAAGCCCATTAACAAGCCCATGCCCTATGAAAGTTCATCCAAGTTTAGATAGGCCGAGTTTGAGTTTTTTATTAATTATGAAATAAATTTTTAATAAAGTACAAAAATATTTAAATTAAAGATAGTTATTCAATACATAATATAATAATAGTACAATACACAAAATATTAGTAACACAACATAATAAATCACAAAAACTATATGAAAAAACATATTAATTAAATATTTTGAGTTTTTTTAAATTTGATTTTCCTAGACTCTTAACCAGACCTACTCTATGCGAGTTTTATATTTTTCAGCCTATGTCCTGACTTAACCCATAAGGATTGGGCCTAGACAGACTTGAGCCGGACTAATGTGAGTTCTTTTGCCTAACCCTAGAGATAACACTCTTATTTTCATAAAGACCGATCATACTCTTATTTTCATATAGACTGATCAAAATTTTTTTGGGTAAATTTATTTTTGAATGATTAATTATTGAATGGAGCTTTTAATATCTCACTAAAATCTTTATGTAACTTCTTTTGAATTTTATTTCTTAAAATTTCCTTAATTCAATATATAAAAATACAAATCCATAAACCGCCTGTCATAAAACTTTACCATACAATTTTTTTTTCTTTTGAGTTTTTATTTATAGAATGCAATGCATATAAATCCTAAGGGTGTGTTTGGTGTGTGGTATTGCATATGATTAACTGTGGGTCCAGCATTAATTTAAACCAATAACATGTTTGGGAGCAGTTGAACCTCATTGGGATTGGGCATCGGGAGGTGCGCTAATGCGGGAGTTCCCACATTAGCTTGTCTTTTTTTTTTTTAACTTTTAGTTTTACTTAATAATAAAAAAATGGATAAATACTATTTAATTATTGTAATATTAATATATAAAATTTAATATTTTTAAATAATATAATATAACAAATAATAAATATTTAAATACAAATGAATTTCAATAATATTAATCTAAAATTAATAATAACATAAATAATAATATAAAATATTAGCACAATTCATTTTGTAATTAAATTTCTAAAATTTAAGACCTCTATATTTAGTTTTTTAAAGTACTAATAAATATTATTTTATAAATATATAATATAAATTAATCACAAAAAATTAATACAGTACAGTACAACACCAAACATAGTATAACTAAAAATTAATACAGTACAGTGCAATAACAAACATTGTACAACATTGTTATAATACAGTGCTAATGCAATACAATATAATACAATACACTAGCATAAAAATAATGTAATACAACATAATACAATACAGTGTGCCAAACGCACCCTAAAATCTTATATTAATTTCTTCATATTAAATGCTTACTAGCTCAATAATTCTAAATTCTTGTAAATTTCTAAGAAAATTATATTCTTTTCCATTAAAGTTTAAGATGCAAATATAAATTATGAAATGGGAATATGGGATGGGTGTAAAAAATTTATGAAAAGAATAATTTATTTAATTGCTTTTAATTAAATGTCCATTCAAAACAAGAAATAAATTAATTTATCTTTAGTTATTTAAGTAATTTCAATTGAAAGGGGTTCTGTAAAGAATTTAGAGGGGGTGTCGGAAGTCCTACTCAATATTTTTCATTGTGTAAGATTATGTGTACTCTGGAATATATTTTGAATGGTCCAATTCCAATAAAATTTTTTATTATAAAATTTTCTAAAATGCTCATATACATAATTTACCAATATTAAATTCGGAATTATCCCACATTTTTATATTTTTACTTCTAATAATAATTCGTTTGTCAAATCATGTGCTCAGCACGAAATCTATAAGAAACTTAGCTTTAGAGTAAGGTAATCTCTAAATTACATTTAATATAATTTATAATCACTAAAAATAATACAAAATTGAGTAACAAAAAGTTGGGTCAGGCAAGGCCAGTCTCATATATATATATATATATATATATCTTGTTTTTTGTAGTTGTAAGTTACCTCATAATAAAAATTATTGACTTTCATATTTTACTTGCCTCCTCTTTATATGATACAGACCATTACACTTTTCATTGGGACGAAGAAATTCCGCAATAAATTATTACTGAAATGATTTATTTAGTTAATTAATTATTTTTCGATTAGTAATTGAAATGTAATCTTTATAAGAATCAATTAGCACCAAGAGGGGAAAAAGACAGTTGAGCAAGAAGATAAAATCAACCAACAACAGCCAACAAGAGGAAGAAAATTTGTCAATTTTAGATAACCAATTCTTCCATGGATGAGAGTTTGCTCAAGCTCTTGCACCTTGTTCATAAATTGTCATGGTGATTTGAAAATATTTGACCCTATCATTGTTGCTAATTTTGCATTGGTCTGTAATTAAACCTTTTGTACTGGTGCACACATACAATGCAATAAAAAGAGAACAGGAAAAGAGTCGTGAAAAAATAGACGCTAAAATCGTTTTTTACTTCCAAAAATAAGAAACTTAAGAACAATGCAGCCCCGACTCTTTCATTAGATAGACAAATTATCATCATCATCAACCCCTTGATGGAAAATTTTCTCCCGCAATTCTGCTTTAAGAGAGAGAATTTCAAAGGGTCAATGTCCTGAGCATACTAATATACATTCAGAGAAGGATACAGAGAAAAAGAACAAACAGAAATTAGGGTTATTGGTGGACCGCCCAAGCTCCTGTCTGTTTGAGTATTCTTCTAATTCCATATCTTGAAAAGCAAGCCACCGTGTGTGGCAAAAAAGGGAGCAAAAACAAGTGATTCCACTGCCATTAGCTTGATTAGGATGTTAAGTGATGGTCCAGATGTGTCCTTCAATGGATCCCCAATTGTGTCACCAATGACCGCGGCCTTGTGTGGATCTGATCCTTTTGGACCAAGAGTTCTGGCGTGCTCTGAAGCGCCAGCCTATCATCCCACATCGAATGTTTCAGAAACAACACGTCTCAAGAATCAAATCATGAAGTAGCATTTATACAGTACACTCAAATGCATACCTCAATGTACTTCTTGGCGTTATCCCAGGCACCACCAGTGTTGGATGCAGAGATAGCAATCTGTAAATTTGGACAGGACGTGACATCAGCATTTTGTAGATGAAGATTGAGAGGAGAATATTTGTGACTTTCACTATCATAGGCGTAATAAATCACTTATTAGGGGCATGGTAAACATTTACCTGTACACCTGAGACAAGGGAACCGGCAAGGACCCCAGAGAGAGTTTCCACACCAAAAAAGATACCAACAATAAGGGGTGTAAGCATGACAAGGGCACCAGGTGGGATCATCTCTTTGATGGATGCATCAGTGGAGATCTTAACACAGGTAGCATAATCAGGTTTGGCAGTGCCTTCCATAAGACCAGGGATGGTGTTAAATTGCCTGCGCACTTCCTCAACCATTTTAAGAGCTGCACTTCCCACACTCTTCATTGTCATGGCAGAGAACCAGTAAGGAAGCATAGCACCAACAATCAAACCAATAAACACTTTTGGAGTCAACACATCAACAGTTGAAATAGCTGCACGGCTCACAAACGCACCAAAGAGGGCTAGCGACACAAGAGCTGCAGAACCAATGGCGAAACCCTGGAGACAGGCATAAAACATCTCTCAAGTTATTTGGATGAAGATCTAATATTTCTCAAAGCAACAATATGGAAAAGCAGCTGATACAAGACATGCATCAGCATCAACAGATACGAGTTCAAATTTAAGTGTAAACAATTTTACAAACCTTTCCAATAGCTGCGGTGGTGTTTCCTGCAGCATCAAGAGCATCAGTTCTCTCTCTGATTCTGTGACTCATGCCTGCCATCTCAGCAATGCCTCCAGCATTGTCACTGATGGGACCATATGCATCAATAGCCAATCCAGTAGCTATGGTGCTTAGCATTCCAAGGGCAGCAACTGCAATACCATACATGGCAGCAAAACTAAAACTGACAAAGATGCTGACTGCAATGGCAAAAATAGGAATAATAACAGATTTGTATCCCAATGCAAGGCCGAAAATAACATTAGTAGCAGCTCCAGTTCGACAGGAATCAGCAACATCTTGGACAGGGCTGCAAAGAAAGCAAAGTTAATCGAATGATGACTGACACAAGGAATAGTAAGGAAAATAACTGCAACAAACACTAATTACCTGTATGCATTGCTAGTGTAGTACTCGGTTACAAATCCAATAATAAGACCAGCCCAAAGACCAACAGCAACACATAAAAAGAGTTGCCTACAAAATTCAATTCAATGTCAGCATTCTAAAATCAATAGTTTTTTTTTTTTCTTGGAGAAATAAACATTCTATGTAAGCATTGAACACGAGAGAGAGAGACAATACTTTAATAAATGTCTCTATAGTCTTAACAAAAGTGAAGAAGCAACGTCAGCATTCTAAAATCATTAGCCTTTTTCTTTTTTTTTTTTAGAGAGAAATAATCATTCTATCTAAGCATTGAACAGGAAAAGAAAATACTATAATAAATGTCTCTTATAGTCTTAACAAAAGTGAAGAAGCAACGTCAGCATTCTAAAATCATTAGCCTTTTTCTTTTTTTTTTTAGAGAGAAATAATCATTCTATCTAAGCATTGAACAGGAAAAGAAAATACTATAATAAATGTCTCTTATAGTCTTAACAAAAGTGAAGAAGCAACGTCAGCATTCTAAAATCATTAGCCTTTTTCTTTTTTTTTTAGAGAGAAATAATCATTCTATCTAAGCATTGAACAGGAAAAGAAAATACTATAATAAATGTCTCTTATAGTCTTAACAAAAGTAAAGAAGAAATGTAGATCTTACCAGTTCTTCACAACTTTCTGGCTCCCAAAATTGAAGATGGTGAATGAAGATGGAAGAGCTATCCAACTAACAATTGCAATTGCAACAGTCATCAGAACAGTGGAGATGATGAGTTGCTTCTTCAAAGATGGCTCAATTTCCTTGACAGCCTTGATCTCAAAGATATCAGTTGCAAATAAAGTGGTGATCAAACAAACAATGATACCAGCAGAACTGATGAGCAGAGGATACAACATTGCAGTCAACTCATGATTGATTCCGAAAGAGGAGATTGAAGCAACCACAAGGGCAGCACAAGAGGACTCAGCATATGAGCCAAAAAGATCAGATCCCATTCCAGCAATATCTCCAACATTATCACCAACATTGTCAGCAATCACCTGCAAATATGAAACAAAATTAATAAAACTCAGTTGATGAAACAACTTCATAGTAATTAAAAAAAAAAAAAAACCCACAACATCACCAACACAAGGACTGTGATCCTTACAGCTGGGTTTCTAGGATCATCTTCCGGAATGTTCCTCTCAACCTTGCCAACAAGATCAGCACCAACATCAGCAGCTTTAGTGTAGATACCTCCACCAACTCTGCCAAAGAGGGCCATGGAGGAACCTCCAAGACCATAGCCAGTTATAGCCTCAAAAAGACCAGACCAGTCATCACCATAATACAGCTTGAATAAGTTGATGGCGATGAAAAGCACCAAAAGACCATTTGCAGCTAGGAGAAAACCCATGACAGCACCAGATCTAAAGGCAACGATAAAAGCCTTCCCAACTCCCTTCCTTGCCTCCAGTGTGGTTCTTGCATTTGCATAGGTAGCAATTTTCATCCCAAGGAAGCCAGAAACAACTGAAGTGATGCCACCAAGCAAGAAGGATACAGTGCTGAAGGCAGCAGTGGCCAGAGCAGGCTTGCACATCTTAAATGGATCATAGGTGCAAGCCTGGCTCTTTGTGCTGAAGCCCTCAACAGAGCCAAGGAAAATGAAAATCAAGATTGCAAAAGCAACCATGAAAACACCAACATACTGATATTCAGTGAACAGGAAAGAGGTTGCCCCTGTCACATCAACAACACTCAAACAAATTTAGAAAGAATCCATCACCGGACCAAATTAAAAACAAATTTTAGAGAATTCTGCACGTTATATTCTTTATAACTAATCAGAACATTGATCCTTTAGGTTTACAAAAAATTTGCCCATCTGTTAGTGGGGCTAATTAAAGGTAAAATATAACTTGTAATATTGCCACTCAGCAACCTTTGAAAATATTGTAATAACAATATCGGGAGTTTTGTCCATTTCAATTTACTGTAGAGACACAATAGTGCCTCGTTCTCAAGTAGTATCTCACTCAATCTAATGGCTCAAGTGATGCGTTAGTCACACACTAAGGACAGAAATTAGATCCACGGGAAAACGCTTGGATCCATCACGACACACAAACATTTAATGGAAGTCGTTATACGTAGGAATATTAATTACCAGATCAACCAAATATACATATATTAAAAAATTTCCACTCATTGGAAACAAAGATCGCAGCATGAATCATCAAATCATGCCAACATACCCTAATTTTTTTAATATTATTTCACATTCCCAGATGATAGAATTAAAATATCATTTTAGTCCCGTAACAAAATTTTGTGTGCGTGTTTATATCCATATATATTAGATCTCAATAATATTTTTAGAATTCCTTTATGTATGTATCTTTTAAATTTTTTTAATTTTTTCACATAAATAATGAGTGAATCCACGTTATTTACTGTTTATATAAAAAAATTATAATACTCGCAACTTAGCATTAGCCATATTTTTAATATTTACATCCGATTTATGCCACCAAACAAAATAAAAAAAAAATTATGGGCCCAAATTTCAGGACCAGCCATCACCTCCGATCTGGAAACAAGCATAGTTTAAAAAAAGACACGTAGAACATGACCCCCTGCTGAAATTACAACTTCATCCCCCTCAAAAATATCAAAAAGAAAAATTGTTAAAGAACTGGAAAGATAAAATTCACCTTCAGAGATGGCGCTTTGAATTTCGGCGCATTTGATGACAACGTTGTGGTCATTAAGCCCTTCCTCTTCTTCAATGAGATAGTCAGTGCAGCCATTCTTGCCTCCGCCGGCGCCGGGGCTGTTCCCCGACGCGTCTCTGGCGGGAGACAGCTTGATGTTGGAGACGAGGACCCATTGAACCAGCGCGAACGCGATTCCAATAACGGCGCACACCGGTATCAAAATCTCCGCTCCGAGATCTGGCAGAATTGCCGCACCCATGGATTGATTTTTTCACCTACTCAGAAGGACGGAAACAAGTGCTCGTCTCCGTCGCAGGGGTAGAATTGGGAAAATGAGAAATTGATTTTGGTAGGGAGTGAAAGTATTGAATGGGAGAAATGTGTGGGGTTGTTTGCGTTTATATACCGCGAAGCAGAGTGACAGAAAGCGTGTGGTATTAATTTTGAAAAAAAAAATAGAAATTAATTAATTAATTAATTAATTTGTTAATCCAAAATTAAATTGCATTAAAATTATTTCCAGATCTGTCCGCGCTGGAATTCCATTTAGAAAATGTCTTTTTACTAAATTGTGGTTGATGAGTGGCGTGACTTATTGTTTGTTTTTTTTTGGGTCCAAGGATTTTAACCTAAAAATAGATAACTGCGTAGCTGAAAACAAAAATGATTAAACAACTTTAAAACACGTTTTTTTCACAGTCATTGGTTTTATCCATTTCTACTATTTGATCTAATTTTATACCAAAATTAATTAATTTTAAACAGGTTCTTTTCCCATCTTTTGCACTTAATTATTTAGTCTTTTCTTATTCATGGGAGATCAGTTAATCTTTAGTTAAGAAATTAAAGGTGGGATTTTTGAAATGTTTTATATCAGTGCATTAAATAAATTATTATTTTTTTGATATGATTATTTTTTTAGCTATATATTATTTATGTTAAGATCGTATTTGATTGTTTTAAAATATTTTCTAATATTTCATAACATTCATTGTCAGACTTATCGTTAATTTATTGTTTATAAAATGAAATTTTCTTATTTTTTTTTACATTTTTATACTTTTTGAACTATATCTATCATTGTCGTTATTTTTAATTAACATGCAACAATGCTTGAACTATAATTAAAAATTAAAAATTAAGAGTATGTGAAAAAATTGAGCTGTCATAAATGATAATTTCATGAATTTACTGTATCTTAACATAATCCAGTCTTTTTAAAATTATATTATATCAACAACTTCGTAAAATTTAATTATCAATTTATTAAAAGAAGGAAAAAAAAAAGAAAAAAAAAAGATCCGAATTACCTTTAGAAAGGGGGAAAAGGGGGGAGGAGGGTGAGAGAGAATATAAAAAGCTGTCAAGGTCTCGGAAGTTTGATAAAAGTGACGAGTGGGCCCATTAAAGCATGGCACACGAATCTAATAATATTATCATAATTCAATTATCGGAGATGAAAGAGGGTTAGAAACAGTACTAGGATCATTATCCATCGTATAAAAAAAAAAGATAATTATAAACATATATAATTAATTAATTATCTAGTAAGGAGTAAGGACAGACCGCTCATTTGCTGGTAATTAAAAATGAAATTACTTGTAAGGGACAGAAATATGGCAAATCCAGCTAAAGACAAAAACGATGCCGTCTCGTAAAAAATAAACCGTTTCTTTTCATTATCGATTCTCTGTCTCTCTGACGATTGGTTTGGAGCTGACGTGTCAATTTTATTCGGATAAGCACGGTAAAGGTGCGTAATCCAAACGCATGCCAATGCCCGATTCTTTGCTTTTCCGTTCTGATTCAATTTTTAATTTATTTATTTCATTTTTGTTGTTATTTTTATTTTGTTTATATATACATAAAACTTTTCTCTTTTTTTTTTAAAAAAAAAATTTTGGGGGATAAGATACAGTTAACTTGTTGAATTTTTAACTAGACGGAACTTCACTTTCAAGAGAATGCATGTGTGCGCCAAGTAGTTGTACAGGTTTATGAGATTGTGGCCCCACTAATAATATTTTACGTCCACCTAAATTTGATAAAAACATTTCAGCCAACCGGAAGTAAAGATAATTCATCGACGCCCGCTCAAACCTATTTGAGTGCAATGGGAGTAGTTGTTCACTTATAATAATGAGTATAAAGTAGTCACTCGGCCTTTGGTCGAGTGGTGAGAGCAGCAGTTCAAAATCCCATAATGTATGTGGGGGTATTTTTTTCTTCAAATAAAATTGAGTGAAGGCAGTTTGTTTTCTTGTTTCAGTGTGAGAAGTAGACATCTCTCGAATATTTGAGAGGGTCCCAGTGTGAGAAGTAGACATCCCTCGAATATTTGAGAGGGTTAAAATCTGGGCAGCGCTCCATTAGATTTGATGTATGTTGGTCCCAGTTATAGTCTGATTTGTACATATCAGTTATATTCTCATATAATATGAGTTGTAATTTGAGCAATAGTCTCATGTAATCAAAAAAAAATATTGAGTATAAGGATTTAAATTTTTATAAAAATATTATAGAAGTTAGTTTTAGTTATTTTTTAATTATTACTTAATTGAGTAGAAATATTATATTCTTTATGAAATGTAAGTGGAGTAGGCATCCCTCAAATATTAAAGAGAGTTTAAAGTATTTAGGTAAGTGTTTAAGTGAACTAATGACAGTGGTCTCAGTTATTTAGTATGATTGTAAATATTGTAATTGTAATGTCTGATGTAATATCAGTAACAATATATGTATAACTGAATTAAAAAAAAAAACTTATTTTTCCCTTCAAGCATCTAGTTGTAGCTGCTACTTGACAATATTTTCCCAAAATAATTTTATTATTATTATTATTATTATTATTATATATATATATATATTTTTTGGGGGAGGGAAAAAACGAACAAAACAAAATTGTTAGGCATCCGCATCGCAAATAGAGTGCTTTCATGAGCACAGTGATGTAGTGGAGGAGACAAGATTGTCACCGTTGGGCCATCTTAATTTTCTAAATATAACTTATTAAACAGTGGAGTTAAGTGTGTCAGTGTCTGAATTTTATTGGACTGTAGAAATTAGAAAATCCTAAAATTAAATAAAAGATTTTATTTAGGCGCATGAATATTGTATAGTTGTGTGCGTGTCAAGGTCGGCTTTAGAGTTTTTGGAACTTTAAGTTATTTTTTTAATGAAACTTTTTTTTATTATATAACTAGAAAATAGAACTGCACTTCACGCGGTTTTAAAAAAAAATTTAGTATTATCTTTTTTTCTTATTTTACATTTGATGAAACTGATTAAAAAATATGAATTAATTTTTTTTAAGATGAGACAACCTTATAAAAAAATTAAAAAAACTATTAGCCAACAATATAAATAAAGAAGCAACGCAAGATAAAGAATAAAATAAGAGAATATATTATAGAGTGATTTTATTCATTCCAATTGTGTGTGTACAAAACAAAAAAATGAGTTCTCTTTTTATAGTTACATAATCACTCCATCAAAATTAATGAAAAATTATGAATCATAATTCCTTATGAGATAGTGGGAGTTATAGGGAAGTTAAAGGTTGCTAATAGGAGATAGTGGGGAGACTAAGAGATATATGTTATGAATATTTACATTTATTTTAATATATTCATAACACTCCCCCTAGATGTTCATTACAAAGAATATGCCTCATTAAAATTTTTACATAATTATTATTGTGTAATAACAATCAAATTAATTATGAGAAGATGAAAAGCCAAATTTAAAAGAAAATTTCTCTATTTATTAGTCAATAGAGAATATACAAAGATGAGAAATGGTGATGTCACATCACATTGTCAAATCTCAACTTTATATATATATATAGATAGATAGATTTCAATACTACAAGAAACATAAAATATCTCAAAGTTCTTTACACATTTAGTTCTTGAATTTCAAATATCATTAGGAAAATCTTTAAAAAATTTAAAAACAAAACCTAAAAAAATTAGTAAAAGAAACATCTTTTTTACTTCCATTAAACCATTATAAAAATAAACAAATAAATAAGTAAGAAAAATACTATTTTAAAATAGAATATTTAGAATTGTAGCACATATGAAGTTGAGAAGATGAATTGATGATCAAATATTAGATATTGACTTTATATTTCAAGAAACAATTTTTTTCTTTTTTAGATAGATTAATGAATGTAATAATTTTCTTTGTAGATAAGAATCAAGAAATTGTTTCATCTATTGCGTTATGAGATTATAAGGTTTTAATAGAAATTAAAAGGAATACTAAAAGTCAAATATTCTAATATTAAATAATTAAATTTTCTTTACATTTTCAATTTTTTACTTGAAAAGTATAATCATAAATTAATTAATGGTTAGACAATGTTGTTAATTATATTTCTTTACCATTCAATTTAACAAATAGAGTTTAGGCTTTCCTACAATACGTAATTTAAAAAAAAATTAATTATAGGATTATTGAATAAATATTCAAAAAATGAGGCCTTTATAAGATGTGGAATCTTAAGCAACTATTTTTTTTTTAATAATGGTACACAAGATTATTACTATAGTCCTAAAGACTATCTTTATTCAATTATGAACTACTTCACTTACATTCACATTTCCTAATGGAGAAGGTTGTCTCCACATGCCTTCGCGGGGGGGAAGACTCTCTTCACATGTCTTCATAGGGACAAGACCTCAATTATTAGCACGATGTCTCCACTCAATTATTTCATAACCATTCACATTTACGACCACTCACATTTCAAAAACGAAAGAACTTACATTATATTAAAAATGAAACTTTCGAATATCTCGTAAAAAAAAATTAGCGGGCTTCCCAACCCCACCCTTGAGCATAGTCCAAGAAATATTTGAGAGAATTTTCTAAAGAATATTGTGATAATAAAAAAAATAAGTGAAGAAAAAGATGTAAAAGTCCTCACTTTCTTTGTTCAGTAGGAAAGACAAAAAAAAAGTATTAAAAAAAAGGGGTTTCGTTTTACATTATGACTGTTCCGTACATGTTTGCTTCTCTCCATTTAATTATAATGTCTCTAGAAGACTGAAATTAATACCCATAGTATTTTTATGAATGACTAGAATCTTTACTTTAATACATTATGATTATAATGATTCTCTCACTAAGTCATTGATCATGATGTTTTTTGTTTGAAAATGAAATTTAGCATTTTCCTTTTCACAAGAAATGGGTCCTAGACTCCTGTCTCATAATATCGTAACCACCTAATACACATTACTTAAGTCATTAATGAAGACGAATGTTAATTAGTTAAACTAATAGACTATCGAGAAGTAATTAACTTTCTTAAAATCTTCGAAGAGTTGTTTCACGGCACTACTTCCCATCACACGTTCGCACTTTAAAGATTCGCCAGTGAATTATTCGAAGGCAAAGCAAAATGCCAGGTGTTTCCGATACCTGACCAATAAGTCGAAGAAAAAGTAAAAACGAATTGAGATGAGCACGACGAATTCGAAATTGACAACTACATTAAACAAATAATGAAGACGTTTTTTGAAGTGTCAAAGAAAGCACAAGGGATCAGGTGCTTTTGGACAAGAGTTTTCTTTGTGTTAAAAAGGACTCAGTAATTGACGAATTTGGGCTTCGGAGGTGCTTTTGATTCGTTACCTTGATAGATGTTACACTCAATTACTCACAAGTGATGGGAAGTTCTGTAGTTTTTGAGCAAAGGAAAGTTCGTGTTAGTACTTTATTTTTGTCCAAATTTTGTTTTTATTGATTATTAGCCCTGAAGGAAATTTGGGCCATCTTCATCTTTTTTTGTGTGCGTGTCTCTCTGTCTCTCTATATATATATATGGGGTATGATTTTTTTAATCTTACTTAATTTAAAATTGCGATCAGTCATAAAATTACGTAAAAATTACTTGGACTATTTTATCTTACTTTTCTTTTTAATTGTGACAGGTCAATTATTTTATACAATTCAATTTTAGTGACAGATCTCAAATTTCCAAATTAAATGTAAGAAAATTGGGATTAATATTATATTAGCAAAAATTAACATACACTATAGGGAAACTATTAAAAATTAGTAATTATTTTTTATTTCATTTATAATTCTAATTTAAAACATGAATGTTTTGTTTAAAATATTTCGATATGACTCAAAATTTTATTGAGCGTCCATGATGATGTGTGCCGTCCTTGTTGATCAGTCCCAGCATTCTTAAAATATGTAAATATTGAAACATTATCAGGTGCTTTCATATGCATCAAGTACAAAATGGAACAATTTATTTATTTATTGCTATTAAAGCTAGAAATTTGAAATATTGTAGTGATAAAAAAAAAACATTATAATTTTTTTTAAAAGCTATTTGAAAAAAAAAAACAATTAATCCTGTAAAAGTAATAGTGCATGTAAGGCGGTTTAGCTCACGTTTAAAAATTCTTGCTGCATGCAGATAGTTGCGGGCACTAGACTAGGAAATTTGGAGCAAGGTCGCTCAGGTAGGGATGGCAATGGGGAGGAGAGAGGAGGGGATCAATTTTTTTATATTTATCTTTGATATTTTGTGTATGTTCCTGTTTTCTTTCCGTTTCCGTCAGAATTGTTTGAGAGAATTCTCATTCTCTCCCCGAATAATAATATGGAATCCCTAAGGATTTTCGGTCTCTAAATAATTAATAGTCTAATATATTTTTTATTTTTTAATTTTAAATTAATCATATTAAAATAAAAAATTCAGATAAAAATAAAGTTCAAAATATATCTTACATTAATATTGATCCATTTCAAAGTCACATTCAAAATATAAATTATTAAAATAATTATATTTGTCAATGACTCAATCTTCATAATCCAACAATAAAAAGAAAAAAAATTATTTTTATATCGGCAATAAAATAAATGAATTAAATGTAGATACTTAATTAATATTTTTAATAAAACTCATGCTCGTCCTGCTCGTCATATTCTTCCTCGAGAAATGTGGCAAATTGAGAGATATCCTCAAATTTCAAACTAATGAAAATGATATAAGTAACGTAACTTATAAGTGCAAATATTAATAACTGTATAATATAATTACAATGTAAAATAAACTCATACTGCTATTGTAAGCTCGTAACCAACTTTGACAGCACATTAAGGCCTCCAATGTGCTTGGATGAAGTTTGTTACGGTGTGGACTCACAACTCTACCACCGGTGCTAAAAACTGATTCAGAAGCAATTGTTGTAATTGGAATTGCTAAAATATCTCTAGCAATTTGAGCTAATATAGGATACCTATTAGCATTTGTCTTCCACCAACTCAAAATATTAAAATCTTCCATCTGGGGTATAACTTTCTCATCCAAATATGAATCTAATTCATCTGCAACAACTGCACAATTTCCATTGTTTACATAATCATCAAAACTTGTCATCCATTTGGTTGTTTTCTTATAAGAATCCTTTGTAGATATAGTAGAAGAACTACTACCAGTATAATCAAAGCAATAAATAGTTTGTGAAAATTTCAATTGACACTCTTCCACTAATTCTCGACAAAAAGTGACCACTTTCCCAACATACAACTCTTTAACACCACCATAAATCATAGAAAAGTAATATTTAATTAACTTCTTTTTATACCTTGGATTAAAGATACAGGTCACACCCAAAATTCCACTCATATCTTGCCAATATTTATCAAATTTTAATAACATCAACTGAGTCATATGTTGAATCCTATCACAAGGGGATAAAAGCCAATCTTGTAAAGATAATTTAATCTCACACACATGTTGCAAGAATACATTTGATGTCGGATACTTAGTTCCTGAAAATAACTCAGTGACATCATAAAAACTTTTCAAATTCTCTTCCAAAATAATGGCAAACTACCAATCTTCCTCATTAGGACAACACTTATATTGCGTTCATTATCCCGTCTGATACGAATTAGGATTAAGACTATTGTAAATTATAATTAAGCAGCTCTCTCCTGTATCATTGTGGTTTGAATTAAAAATTTAAGACTTTAATTAGTTAATTAAGTTTAAAAGTTTAATAATATAAATATTTTGATATTTATTATTTTTAACAATATTTATAATTTTGTTATTTATTTATTAGTAATTTTAAAAATAAAAATAAAATTAAAAATTAAAGTGGGGAAATGGGTAGGGGACGAGGATTCCACCTCATCCCTGTCCCCTCCCTGAATAAAAAATTGGGTAAAATTTTTTCCTCATCTCCTCATTGAATAAAAAATTGAGTATAAAATTATTCTCGTACCCTCCCAAAATGAAGAAAATCCCCGATAGTACCTGTCCCCGTGGGAATTTTTGATATCCCTAAATAGAGATAGTTTTCTCCCTTTCGATATATAAGTGGAGTAGACTTCTCTTTAATATTTGTGAGGATAAATATCTAACTTTTTTTGAAGTGTAAGTAAAATAAATATTTCTTGAATATTTGTTAGTGTAAATGTCTGATTGTAATCCGTTGATTGTAGCTTAGAAACAAAAAAAAAAAAAGGAGGGTGGTAGAAAGTTATTAAAAATAAATACCAACACGTATAAAATATAAAGGAAAAACAAAAAAACGACGTGGGGGAGAGTTAAAACGACAAGTCATACGCCGCCTGCTTCGTCCGTTTTATTTTCTCGCAACAGTGAACTGAAACTCATCCCTCTTAACTCTCAGTGTGCGTGCGTTTGTGTCCAGAGAAATGAATGATCGTACATAATCAATTTCAGCAATTTATCGATTAATCTTCTCTTTTGCGCGCTGCCTGCTGCTTTAACGCCGCAACACCACAGACGCAGAATCTAAAACCGTACACTTTGATTCCCCTTTATTTTCTCAGCCGTTAATTCTTTTGCATTTGCAAAATTGTTCATTTCTTTTTCCTCTTCTTATTATTAGTATTATGGGTAAGAGAAAGCGAGGTGCTGATCAACACCATAACAGTAATGACCCTCCTGCTTCTTCGGGTACCTTTTTTTTTAATTTTTTTATTTGTGAAGTTTGTTGCCCCGTTCTGTTTGGTTTTCGAGAAAATGTGGAGAATTAGAAGAAGAGAAGGCACAAATTTCAATTTTGGAATTATATTTGAGTTCAATTTTGAGACTTCTAATTTGGGTTTCGTTGATTACAGTTTAATTTTATACCCATAAAAGTAAATTGTAGGGTTAGGGTTTTTTAATTATTTTTTATTATCTCTGTTTTATTTTTTTTTGTATGTTGATCAACATTTTTGGGAATTGATGATCACAGATTGATCATCTGTACCAAAGATCTTTCTTTCTTTTTCTTTTTGTTGTTGTTTTTCGTTTCCCCCACTTAGTACATAAGCAAGTTCTGTTTTAAGTCCAGCTGAAATATTCTTTGCAAGATTCTTCTGTGATAGTGAATTCATTGCACTGAATATATTATCTGAATTTTAATTTCAAACAATATTTGAGTCCCAACTTGAATCACCATACTGCATGCTGCTCATCTATTGAATGATGAATGTAAAATTGCTTATTATTTTATTCTACCATCGGGTTGATAAATGCTACATCAGTTGGCACTCAAATTGGGACTTTTTGTGAGTGTGGGTCGTTTATCTGGTATGCTCTTCTTTGGCTTAAAATTTTGTTTGCTATTTCTTATGATATCACCTGTTGCATTAGCAGATCCTTTTTGTGTTGTCTGTGATTGCATTTTGCTTCCCTTTCTGGATTCAGAAGTTTAAGCTGTTAGGTCTGCTTGTTCAATTGTTGTTTTGTTGTGTTTGACAAGAATGTGTAATTTTGGACTGATCTAACTTTTGCTCCTATTTAATTTAGACAACATTCCATGCTCATCAGGAACAGAAGCATTATCAAAGCAGGTTAGTTTTTTTATGCAAAATAGTACCTGCATTCAAGTTATTTCTTTGTATCCTTGATATCCAACAGGATCATGGTTGTGACTTGAATTTATTTTTTTTTTAACCGTAGAAACCTTCACAGTTCGTTGATTCAAGTGACTTAAAGCCTTTCTCATCTGGAATGGAAATCACTGATTCTGTAAAGCTATTGAATGCCCACCATCACTACAATCTTGGTCGTTCTGTATTCTTAAAAAGATCGCGTCATCACTATAGCCACCAATACTCTCGAAGAAACTTAGGCAACCATGGTAACGGATCGAGTTCTCTTGGGAAGGGTCCTCCTTCACGTGAGGAGAGACTCTCCTTCAAGTTGGCTAGTCATTGCAACACAGAGCCTGGAAGCCACGCAGGTAACATGGTTTCTTACATAAGAAACTATCTTGTCATTTCACGGACAAGACATATTTATGGATGCATACTCTGGATAGTACCTTATCATATTATTTTCTGTGTTCTAACATCCTTCTTGGAAGTTGGAATGCTTTCCACACATGGGTCTTATTTTTATTTTTTGCCAACATTCCAGAGAAGAGGGAAAAACCATTTAGCAGGTCGGAGAGAATTAGATTCAGTTCCTTGGTAACGAATGCTGCATCACCTGATACAGTGAAAATCGTATGTGGGATCTGTCAGAAGCTGTTGAGACGGAAATCACATCTTCTTGGAATGGGAAGCACAATACCTTCTGGTGAACAACATGCTGTGGCTGTTTTAGTTTGCGGTCATGTATATCATGCAGATTGCTTGGAGCAGAGAACATCTGCTGAAGATATACGTGACCCACCCTGCCCACTGTGTTTAGGCTCGCTGACGCAGGTCGAATCTTCAGGAGTACAAAAATGAATGTACAGATGTTGAAATTAACTAAATCTATGATATACTTCTAATCATCTAAGAGAGAGACAGAACATACTTAGATGGGAAGCTTACATGAATAGATAGGCTGTTTATGTAATATGAGCTGACTGGTTAATACAGACCAGGATTTCGGCCTTGCATTGTCTTACAAATCTTAGAGCCGTCAAGAGTATTGTAAACACTTAATAAGTGCTTTGCTATCTTTAAATTTTTGCGGTTTATTATGTTTTGTTTATTTATTTATTTATTTTGATAATTGCCTTACAATATGTACTACAATGGTCCAACTGTGTATATATGCTTTGGTTTTTACACTTGTTAGAGTTTAAACGTTAGAAAATAAATGGTTCGACCCAACTCACATGTTTCGTCGAAAATGGAGATGATACTGATTTAAAGATACGGTTGAAGTTCATGAACGACTTTGTAAACAATATTCTCACTATCGCGCCAAATGAATGAATCAATTTTGGGTATGGGAACATTGAAGTCACATGTTTAACTAATTACATGTTTACAAATATTTTCGTACTTATAAAAAGTTTTTATTTCTAGAAAACTTAGAATTTCTGGAATTCAACGAGAAATGGGTAATTGATAAATTAAATTTTGGGAAAAAGCAACAATATCTATCATCTCATATTCCTTTTTGGTAGTCTTCTTTTACACTGAGCATGTTAAAGCCTTGTGCAGAAATGGAAAAATAACCTGAAACCATTTTAGGAATCTGACAAGTAAAAAACTGCCGGAATCAATTCCTAGAAAATTGTCTGAACACAGGCTTAAATGAAGTCTAGCTATTCTGGCATAATAGATAAATACAAGATTCAGTACTCACGCAGTCAGCACACTAACAGAGCTGATGTACATGGGGAAAGCGAAAACATGACGGGAATTATTCTAAAGTTTTGTACATTGCCACACATACTACTCGAATGAAGCATAAAGGATCTAAGAGGTTTCCTTGCATGAAAGTTTATTATGCCCTATACCCTTGCACTTGGTGCAAGTAACTGTTCTATGCTCTATGCCCAGAATTTTCCGTCTTCTCTTCTGATGGGTTGTTGGTGTTCGGGTGGAGGATGGAGGAAGTACCTGCTCAGCTTCTTCCACAGAAGCTTTTTCTTTAGCAGGAGGCTTGAAAATGGCTTCAACTAGGTTGATGGACTTGGAGTACGTCGAGCGATAGCTATCAACAGTGAAGTAACTCGAACAGTAATCATACACATTCCTGCCTGTGGAATTAAAGACAGCAATAGCATGATGGCAAGGAAGCCCAGTTGCTTTCCACACCAGACAGCTACAGTCTCTTTTATTCATATCAACGACATGCGTAGAGTCACCTTGAACCTCAAATAAGGTATCAGAAGAGAACAAAACCTTTAGATAATGTGCTCTTCTACTTGCATCCTTTACTAGTTGCTCTCTTGATGGAATAAGTTTTGTAAACCACCCACTTGAATTCATTCGACGATTATTTATCATCTCTGTCATCTTACACAGAAGCCTTTCTAGTTTCTGTATGAGGGGTAGCTCCCACACTTCCTCTATCCAGTTAGCATACGACTCTGCAACATCAAATGTAATATGCTGATAACTCTCGCCCTTGAAAGCTGCATTTGTCCAATACTCTGGTGCAATCTGCATCATCCAATCAAAAGCATTTGAGGAGACCTTTTTGACTTGCTCGGCAGACATCCTAAAACTGTCAAGTCGGGCCGCACAGGCAGCAGCAAGAAAATTGACAGGCAAAGAACCTTTCCCTTCTCCATGAAATGGACCCTTCAAGTTTTTCATGAAATCATCCAGCAGGTGATATATGGAGTACCCATGGTGAGCATTCTCAAATATTTTAAGCACAGATTCCATTAACCCCTTCTGTTTATCAGAGACAAAAGTTATAGATCGAGAACTTGACACTGCAGATCTCAACTCCTCCAGAAACCAATTCCAACTGTCGTCATTCTCAGTATCAACTATAGCAAATGCAACTGGGAAAATACAATCATCCCCATCAAGTGCAGTGGCCGTCAACAAAATCTCATGGTATTTAGACCTTAGAGATGTAGAATCCAGGAAAAGAAGTGGTCGACAACCATTCTGGAAACCATGTATTGAGGCATCAAAGGATATAAACAGGCGCTGAAATTTTTTGTCATTGTCAATCAAAAGCTTTATAAAACTACCGGGATTTGCTTCCAACAGCTTATCACAAAACCAAGGCAACTGGTTATATGCCTCTTTATATGAACCTTGAAGTTGTTCTCTGGCACCTTCAATTCCACGATAAACTTGGGAGTAATTCAATGTAACCCCAAAATCTCTAAGAATACTTTTAGAAATTTCCTTTGGTTTGTGATGTGGGCTTTCTCGTAACTTGTCCTTTATAATGCTCACCAACCAGTTCTTAGTTGGGTGGGCAGTCTTGGAAGATTCTCCACATGTATGTGTTTCGTTCATTTTTTTAATCTTAAAGACACGTTCAGATGGAACCCAAGATGCATAGAAGCTCCAAGAACAGCCTTCAGCTGCACACATTCCACTTGCACGACTAGTTTCATTCTTTTTAAACTTGTACCTAAAACGATGTGCAATTGAAAACCTTTGCAGTGCATCACGAAATTCAATCACGCTTTTGAATTCCTGGCCAACTCCAGTTATACTATCTTTCCACATGGCCACCATTTCTTCTGGAGATAAATTATTGAACTCAGAAGCAACATCTAAGGCACCATTGGTCCCATCTAGCCCAGCACTAGTATCGCGTTCCTCCTCCATGTCATCATCTGATTCAGTGAGATAGTCCTTGCGCATACGTTTTCTCCGAGGTGCCATCTTTTTTGTCTTCCGAACAGTTTTAGTGACTGCAGCAGTAGGAGCATCGGTACTGTTCTTCCTGGAGGCTGCACGCCTTCGCTTCTTAACAGTATCTGCAGGAGTAGCAGTCACATCATATGTAATTGGGCTGTGAGCAGTTCCATCAGCAGGGTCAGCAAGACTATTGGGAGTAAGATTAGCCGCACTAGGTCCAGCAGGTGTTGACACAGGATCAGTTGTAACAAGTGCTTTAGACGCCTTAGACGGAGACACAGTTTCAGCTAGTTTTATCCCACTTGCCCTGCAAATGACAACTAATATGAATCAATGCTATAAAAATAATGCAATTCCTCTAGCCACCAACAAACCATCAATCACTATAGGTCACAGTAAAACTGAGATGCACTATCATCACCATACCAAAAGAAAGGACAAATTTAACAATACATCAATTTTTCTCATCAAAGCACCAACAAGGAAAATTCCTATGTATCCCAATTAGTTAAGCAATGCATTTCAACAAAATACTGAATAATAAAAATTAATTTCATAAGAGCAACTATGCTACCCAAAGTAAGATGCACATAAAAATAGATCAAATACCTGCCAGTTTCGATGGCAAAGGCTTCACGATCAAAACCCGATGTTCCTATAACAAAGACATCTGCCGTCACTGAGCCTTCATGAAAATCAAACATCCTTTTTAAGTCCTTGTCATTGCATATGGTGATGAGAGTCTGCTTGTTTCCTGGAAGAAAATACTTGACAGACAACGATTTATATTCCAGGTTTAAGAGCTCGGCTAATTTTAACTTGAGATCACCAAAATGGGTTTCTGGATTAATAGCTACAGCATTTGCCTCTCCTCCATCATAAGATAAGGATCCATCATCTTTCGTTACAAATTCACCACCAGACTGGCAGATTAGAATAAGCTTTCCCTTCCCCATTGCAAACAACTTCTGAAATTCACATCAACAATCAGAAGAGATGCATGTTATGTAGAAAAAGATGTTGTACAATTATCCAGTTATATTTTACTTCTATCATAAAAAACTGATTCTTGGACTAAGCTATTCCATAATATTAACAACAAAATTGACATGCTGAGTACAATAATTACAATGTAAAGACATGTGAAGACAAACACAGTTTCATTTTATGATCACTATTGAATAATATTCCAACGAGGAAGTTCCAAATGATGTTGACATTCATAAATGAAAGGATCGAATTTCAGCAGGACATCAACACCCAAATTAAATAATATTGAATTACTTCAAACATAAAACTCAGGACAGATGGAACTACTAAATTATGCAAATGATGACACATTTATTATTGTTGGTCGTGAGTACCTTTTCTGGGAACTGAGAAGTAAAATCTTAGTAGCCGCTCTACCATAAAAATCAAAGCTTATAGTAGTAACTATGTTTCTCAATATAAAGCTTAACAACCAACCATACCACAGGCAAAGATGCCACTGATAAACAGTTGTACAAAACTTGAAGTCACACCACATCAAATTAAATTATAATAAATCACTAAATTTAGTGTAAGAAACGAAATAACTTAAAGTTAAGGGGGGTGTTGTGGCTTTAAAGCTACAACTCTAATACTTTTGGTAAATACTTGCAGGCTTGCAGTTGCAGCTGCATTTTGGAAGCTAAAGTGATTTTATTTCACATTTTTTTAATGAAATCCTATAATATATTTATTACCATTGTCAAAATTATTATTGAAATTTTATTTTAAAACTAGAGCTTTTATTTTATAGTAGCTGCCAAATGGAGCCTTAGTGAACTGGAGTTTGAAACTGGGGCCCTCCTTGAACCTTATGATCTTTGAAAGGCAGGAAACACACGGCTTTTCCTGCAGGTTTTCAGCACTGAAGAATCAAATCCCGGACCACAATTAGCAAGATTTTACTGTATTACTCCCCATCTCTAAGATCACCAATGTTAGCATGTTAAAACATAACGAACCTGTTTATCAAAAAGACAGGCACATGCACACTAGCCAAGGGCATAACTAAAGGCCACAACTCAGTATACAAACAAGGATACAAAAAAAAAAAAACAATTTCAATCAACCACAACTCATAGATTACCAAATCCAGCGACGAAATAGAATGCATACAATCACTATACCAATTTCCAGATAAAAATGAACGTAAACACCATAAGGGTCAGCAGATCCCCACAGCAGGTCAGCAAAAAAAAGTTCACTATCAAAGTCAACCAAACAAACATTCATTGAATCACAAAATCCATTAACTTTTGAAACATTAGCAAAAACCCACCAATCTACAAATCGAACATGAGAGTATACTAATTAACTTCATAACATGGTTAAATTATTTCAAGAATTAATAGTACATTAAACAGTATCGAGTCACTAGAGGGGGAGTTTACATAAGTGGTAAAAATTTTGATTTTTTTTAACATGCAATCAGTAATTGCAAGAGAAAAAAAAAAAGCGAGTATTTTCTTTAAAAAAGAACGAGTTAAAACTTAAAAACCTAGTGGGTAATAGTAGCACGAGAGAAGAGAAGCTTTTACCTGCGAGGAGTTGGGGTTTGCAGAACGAAGAAAACCCTAGATTTTGGGGCCTTTGGATAATTTGGGGAAAAGTGAGTCTAATTTCCGAGGTTTTTAAGGGGGTGACCGAGCGAGGCCGTGAAGGGGTCTTTCTGGAGAAATTTCTAATTTATTGTGTTCTATTTACGAAAACTAATAATTCTTGTACTTTTTTATTATTTTAGCCAAAGTTATGAGCGAGCAGACTAAAGTACCCTTAATGATTCCACCAATCTACGCACCACATGGCCTCCAAAATTAAGATCTAAAACCATTTTTGTTCTCTTTCCTTCTTATACGTGTAATTTTCCTTTTTTTTTTCCTTTTAAATCATCGTTCGGAGCTTTTCAGAAAAAGAGAGAAATAAAATAAAATGGTGAAGGGTATTCTGTGTGTTTGGACACAGAAAAAATAGAAGTTCGAGATTTGGCTAATTTTATTGAGGCCTCTTAAAAGTAATGATTTTTCTGAAAAGGACAAATTAAAGTCGCAATTGCAGCTATGGATTTAATAAATTACAGAAGCAAATTCATGGGGTTTCTTTGAAATTTCGGATAAATATACTAGTGATACATTAAAATTAATTTCGTGCATTAAAAAAAAAACTATAACTTTATCATTTAAGGAAGATTCAAACCCTGCTCCCCGCACTTCTTATACTGTATTAAGAAGATTTTATCATTTAAATTAGTTATCATCTTTAATTGATATGTCTAAATAATCGCTTGAGACTGTGGTATAGAATTTTGCATTCGTTTTAAATATCTCAGGAATAGAAATTAAATATTTTAATATCTATGTGAGTAAGATTTAAATTATCTTCTTATTGGTCTCCTATATTTCACTATCAAAAGGTTATACAATAATTTAAAATGAGCATCAAAATGCCTCATTAATGGGAGGAAAAATATCAAATTCTTATAGTGAGTGTGAGATACATGAAAATAAAGAATTTCTAAATATAAAATTTTAAAAGATTATTATAAGTACATGAAAAAAGAAAGGTCATATCAGTCATCAGATTAATTTTTTTTCTGGGAGGCAGTGAAACGATAGTGTCTGCTTATCATATAGGAAAATTTGAACACCAAGATTCATCGGACCGCATAGCGCAGTGGATTAGCGCGTTTGACTTCGGATCAAAAGGTCGTGGGTTCGACTCCCACTGTGGTCGCTCATATTTTCCTGAATACGTTTTGTTAATTGTTTGGTCGGATCCGGAAGTAATCAAAATACAGTAATAAAACGAGATCCCATTTAAGGAAAAACGAATAGCAGCTCTTCGGTTCGGATAGTGTGGCAAATGACGGTCCTCACGTCGGACCGACTTGCTGGCTCGGTCTTTTTCCCGCCAGCTCAACTTGTTCCAAAATTAGACCATCACGTTTCCCCCAGCGGGGGCCTGGGTCCCACATTTTAATTTTTTTTGGTATTCATTTATTAAACACTGTTTCGATCTAATACCCTTGTAATTTTCTATTATCACATATTTGGCCCCTTCATGGAACGATGTTTCTCCTCTTGTCCACTTGCAAAGTTTCGACTGTTTTATTTTATATCTCCACTTCATTTTTCCAGCAAATCATTCTCGGGCCCATTCGTCTTCTGCGGTGTGCTTTAGCTTTAAAGAAAGAGTATTAAAAATGGTGTTTATTTATTTATTTTTTATTTATAATACACGACTCTGTGGTTGGTGTCATATTTGAAACTTAAGTAATTAATAATCTCAGCGGAAATTCATCAAAAGTTTAATCTTAAATTTTGTTGGAGTATAAAAAAAGATATTTTATTATACAGCTGATTCGTTGCGTCGACACTTGTTTTCACTTGATTTTAATTATGAAAGGAATATTTAATTTTTTAAACAACTAACATATCAACTCATAGTTGATGCTTAAAATTAATGTTCTCTTGTAATTTTTGTTAACAAAATAAAAATAAATAAAGGATGAAATTAAAAAAAAATTACTGAAAATATTCATGTACATCTTACTCAACTGGAGTACTCCTAATGAAAGATTAAATATTATCTTAAGTAAGTATATCTTGCATTATTTCATGAAAGAAAATCAAATGTATTGAGTAATTCAAATTCAGTCACCTGGATATAATGTTTTGCATGTCCCTACTTATTAAAATAAATAAATAAAGATAAAAAAAATATAGTTAATTTTTAAAGAAATTGGATTAAACCTTTCCATTATGGTGAAAACTCCTCAATCTTCATGAAAACGCATACTGAAAAATAAGGAGGAAAATAGTAAATCAAAATCTCAATTGCTGATATTTCCACCGCCCACCATGCATTCTATTTAGAATAATTGTTGATTTTGGGTGGGACTTGGAGCTACAAAGGCATGACCATCATTGTAGTTGTACTTGTTAAGTGGCCTGTCTTTCGTGGCTGCCAAGTCAAGTGCCAACTTAGAACTGGTTAAGTATTCAGGGAAAAATGCCAATATTCTAATATTATCTATTCAGGAAAAAAAAAATGGTGGCAAGTTGCACGCAATTTGGTGCACTCGATGGTTGTTGGTTCTGTTGTCCATGTACGAGGAATAAATTTAGTTCAATTTAGGTTTTATATTTATATAAGGACTTTCAGATGAAGTATATACACTTCATGTAAAGATGTATAATAAAATATCGTATGAGAGAGAGAAGGTTACGTAAACAGATAACAAGGGAATAATAAAAAGATTTCATTCGTAAGCTTTTAATGAAACAAAAAATTAGAAATAAAACAAATATTTACATTTTTTTTAAAAATCAAAAGTGCAAGTTCTAAAAATACCCTCCCAAACATCCGAGTTGCACGTGTAATTTTGTTATTGGCCAATAAACGTTTACTGAACTCGGTCTCCGTTTTCCCTGTAAACCCCCATAATGCCAACTCGATTACTCGAAGGGTATGCTAGTATTTTCACAAAATATCTAACGAATAACTATCATTCAAATCTCAGCCGGTGAAAGGAAATAACCGAAAAGTTGAGGGACATTGCAAGCAAATTCATCTAAAAACTCAAGAGGGGGAAAAAAAGAAAACTCAACTGTACAGGCCGCGGACATAGTGAAGATTCGAATCTTCCCATCCGAACATTCCAAAATAAAAAGCGAATAAATCCAATTCAATTCCAGCCGAATTGGCACAACACGAAGCATGATTCCGTACTCTTAATTTTTCTCTCTGTTCCAATTTCTTTTAAACACCCACACACGCATTTTTGCCAACTAAGACACGTTACATGTTGCAACAACCTTAATACACTCAACATACCACTGTCTATTTTTGTCCCACGCCCTCTCCGCCGGGAAAGAAAGGCTGTCATTTTCCGGCAGCGGGAAGAGCAAATCCGACGGTTTGGTCATTATTCCATTCAAATTCTTTTGGTCGTTGATTTTTGTTATTCAAAACAGTCCATGGTGATGACGGTGGCGTATCCAAAGAAGGCAGTTTCTTTAACGGAGAAGGTGTTGCAAAGAGTTTATGGGAATCACAGCACGAGCAGCAGCAGCAATCTTGGATGTTCGTTCGACAGTGATGATGATTGCGAGGAGGATGATGAGAGCACCGTGGAGCTCATGCAGATTGGAGCGGAGAGGACCAAGAACGTGCTGATTCTTATGAGTGATACCGGTGGTGGTCACAGAGCTTCTGCTGAGGCCATTCGTGATGCTTTCAAGATTGAATTTGGTGATGAATACAGGGTAATTTTGTTTCTTTTTTACACATTTTTAAAAAATTTTCTTTCAGCATAATTCGAATCTCCAACCTTACCACCCATCTCCATCTGGGTTCTTGTTTGGAATTTTTTTGTCAACTGGTGTGATTTTTCATTGTTTTCTTTTCTTTTTTAAATTTCAGGTATTTGTAAAAGATGTTTGCAAAGAGTATGCCGGGTGGCCGCTGAATGATATGGAGCGATCTTACAAGTTCATGGTGAAACATGTACAGTTATGGAAGGTTGCATTTCATAGTACCTCTCCTAAATGGATACACAGCTGCTATCTTGCTGCCATGGCTGCTTACTATGCCAAGTATGTTCTTCTTCTTATCGAAACACCTTAACTTTTAGTCTTGAAAGTGTTTGTGTTCGTTGCTGATGATAAATTAGCTGCAAGTGGAACGTATATAGATTGAGATTCACAAATCAAATTAACAAAAAAAAAAAACGTTCGTGATGGGTGCACAAAAATTCATTTAAGCAAAAATGAATTTACGTCGGTGGCTGGAGTTGATCAGGAAACACATTTTAGGCAAGAAAGATGTAGAGGGGATGTAATAAGTGAATTCTTATTGCCGTGGAAGTTCCTAAATTTGTTGCATTCTGTGACTGAAGGGAGGTGGAGGCGGGGCTCATGGAGTACAAGCCGGACATTATCATTAGCGTTCATCCTTTGATGCAGCACATTCCTTTGTGGGTTCTAAAATGGCAAGGTCTGCAGAAGAAAGTGATTTTTGTTACTGTCATCACAGACCTCAACACCTGCCATCCTACATGGTGAGATAACAAAGTCATTTGGAGTTCTGTTTTTCCATCTGTGTGACTCTCATCAATGGGACAACAGAGCATATGTTAACACTGAATTTGTACTCAGGTTTCATCCTAGGGTAAACAGATGCTACTGCCCATCAAAGGAGGTAGCCAAGAGGGCTTCATATTTTGGCCTAGAAGAGTCACAAATTCGTGTTTTTGGCTTGCCTATTCGGCCTTCTTTTGTCCGCGCAGTTATTTCTAAGGTAGGAGTTCAAAACATTTGCAAACATAATTTTGCCTAGAAATATGATACATCTATGCACATTTGGTTCAATTAATTAGATGGCATTATGGCTGTAACCGTTAGTCCATTTTGTTGTTTCATTTCTTATTTGTGTAGGACAATTTAAGACTAGAACTTCAAATGGACCCAATCTTGCCTGCAGTGCTACTGATGGGTGGTGGAGAAGGAATGGGTCCTGTTAAGGAAACTGCAATGGCTCTGGGAGAATCACTTCTTGATAAAGAAACTAGGAAACCAATTGGACAACTGATAATCATTTGTGGTCGTAACAGAACTCTTGCCTCTACCCTGCAATCCGAGGAATGGAAGATCCCAGTTAAGGTAATTGCCTCTTCCTAGACGCAATAAATCACATACGTTGTTTAGGCATTGAGTAAACATTTTTTTTTTTAAAAAAAAAAAAAATCTATTTCAACATTTCAGGTTAGAGGGTTTGAGACACAAATGGAGAAGTGGATGGGAGCTTGTGACTGCATTATAACAAAAGTAAGTTCTAAAACATTCTGTTTGATACTTCCCCAATTGATGTCAAGTAGAGCTCTAATTAATCTAACTGATTCCGTTGATTTATTATGTAGGCTGGACCTGGTACAATTGCGGAAGCATTGATCAGAGGACTTCCTATTATCCTCAATGACTACATTCCGGGACAAGTAAGCCGTCAATTCCTTTTACACGATGGCTCACTTACAGGACACATACCATTAACTTGATTTCTCAGTAAGAACCACAGTACTAACAATTTCCTCTTCCATTCGAAAACACCAGGAAAAGGGCAATGTACCGTATGTAGTTGACAATGGCGCTGGTGTATTCACTCGAAGTCCTAAAGAAACTGCAAGGATTGTAACAGAATGGTTCAGCACGAAGACTGATGAACTGAAGAGAATGTCCGAGAATGCACTTAAACTAGCCCAACCGGAGGCAGTGGTCGACATCGTGAAGGACATTCACGACCTTGCGGCGCAGCGAGGTCCTCTAACCAGAGTCCCTTATATGTTAACAGCATCATTCACGAGCATAATCTAATTAGTTTTCAGCTTCATCTAGGGAATAGGTCTGTTGTATGCCGCATTGGAATGCCATGTACAGCTAGTTTGTCTATATCATCATTCAATTTTGGTAATAGAGTCAAGCCTTCTTGGCTCTTTCAATTGATTGCAAGATGTAAAGTTTGCTTGAATTTAGAATGATCCTTGTTGCTTGTGTTTGCTTACAAGTTAAGCTTAAACACTCATGTTGGCTCTCTTAAAATAATGTCAAAAGAAAACATTGATAAAAATAAAATGAAGAAAGTCAAAAATATCAATCCAAGTCGTGGTCATAAATTGGTTAGATGCTATATTATAAAAATGCAAATTTCAAAGTTCGGCCCATATATAATGAGTAATAATACATCCACAAATTCTTGTACAAATTTATTTTGTATAAACTGATGTGACACTAATTCATTGGTTGAATGAAAATATAAAATAATAAAAACTAATCATGTGGGCCAAGTAATATTTAATTCAACCAATCTTATCATGTCACATCAGTTTATATAAAATAAATTTATACAAGAGTTCGTGATTATATCATTACTCATATATAATTACATCAGCTTACAATTGGCACT
Source organism: Citrus medica (assembly GCA_002013955.2). Lineage (NCBI taxonomy): Eukaryota > Viridiplantae > Streptophyta > Magnoliopsida > Sapindales > Rutaceae > Citrus > Citrus medica. Next base: position 680,041 of record MKYO02032068.1, on the reverse strand, counting down.
TCAATAGTGTTGATGTTTTTTCTAAATTAGAGAAGAATTAGATAAAAAAGAAAAAAAAAACCATCGAACTTGGTGAATGCACGGCATTGTTGGCGACTTGGGCCATCATTAACCTCAAACTGACATTAAAGAAATTTAAGTTAACGCAGGGGAATAATAATAAAATAAATAAGATTTTAGCTGTAGATTAACTAATGCAAATGGGTCCATTGTGCTGTTTCGTATCAAATTGGATTAAATTATCTATTAAAATAAAAAATGGATTAAATTAGCTATAACGACTACTTATTGGCTTAATTTTTCGTTTTATTATTGTTTAAGTTGATGGTTTGAAGGCGTACTAGCTGTGGGAACGCATTTTTCCCCTCCAATGACGGGAACTACAACAGAGCAGATTTTCAATAAAAAAGAATAAACTATAAACGCATTTGCGTCTGTTTGTAAATTAAAAATAGAAAAGAATACAACGAAATAGATTTTCAATAAAAGAATACGCGTGTAAAGTAAACCTGCTAAACTGTTTGATTAAAAAACTTCCAAATCTTCTTTTTAAACTAAGCTGATTTTTAGCTGATGAAATAGCAGTATGGTACACTTATTCAATTGAGATATTTGCATTTTATTTAGGTAGAGTTTATTTTTTAGTTTGAAGCACGAATTATGAGAAGTGAAAATTTTAAGGTGGGAGTGTGGAGTCGAGTATAAATATGTTTTTTTACTTACGAATGAGATCGTGGAATAAGAGTTGGAATCTTAATTATATGTTTTAGATTAAGAATAAATTATTTTAAATTTTAGTTTTATTATGATTTAAAGAATTATAATTCTTAATTATAAAGTTAATCAAAAAATATATATGTTAAATAAAAATTATTAATTTAATTATATAAATTATTATTATTATTATTCTTAATTATGTGAATTATAATTTTTTAATTTTAATTTTAATTTTAATTCTGCTGAAGCCTGAAGATATAAAATTAAATTGTGATTAATTCCTCTCCGATTGAGCGAATGTGACACCTTCCAATCTCCGGATCCAACCAACAGAGAAAACATATCATTTTTCTTTTGCCGAGAAATTGATACTTGCAGGAAAATTAGGGTTTTGCAAATTGGGGCGAAAACAGATTCTTTTTAGCTCCAGTCATCGAGATATGGTATGAGAATCATTTCCCACTAGTCTTTCTCTCATTTAAGCTCGAACGTTTCGTATAATTTTGAGAAACACTTATCTTAATCATCAGATTGAATGAATCCTCTTTCAGCTTTGTGAGTATTTGTTCGAATTTCTTTATTGGGGGTTCTTACTCTATCGTATAATCAGATAATTTGTTATTTAGCTACTGTAAAGCTGAAAACTCAAAATGGGTATTGTAAAAATTATGTCTTTAATTGTCTCCAAGGATTAGAAATATAGTCAGTAATTTTGTTTCCTTAATCTTTTCAACCAAATGTGGGTTTTTTTGGTAGGTTTATCATTCGAGTTTTGTTGATGAGGAAGGAGTTACTAAAGCGTGTGGTTGCCCTTTACTTCCTTTAAAAAGCCATATAAAGGGTCCTGCCCCTGCTTCTGATCAAGGTTATATATAATTTTATCATCTAACATTTTGAAGATTGGATGTTTCTCCTTTTGTTGGTCAACATTGAGAATCTTGAGATGTGTCCTTTTTTTTTTTTTTTTGGCAGATAGAACTGATATTGTTGATGAGGCAATCACGTTCTTCAGGGCCAATGTGTTCTTTAGAAACTTTGATATTAAGAGCTTGGCTGATAAGCTGCTAATATATTTGACATTCTACATAAATGTGGCTTTGAAAAGACTTGAGGGTCGTAGAACTTTGGCTGAGGGAACCAAGGCAATCATTAACTTGGGCTTGGAAAAGGTTCCTGTGCCAGGAGAGCCTAATTTTCCTTTTCCAGGTCTCTTTGCTCTTCCTCAATCTCAAAAGGAAGCAGGTAAAGCTCCTTCAATCCAATTCTGCTTTCATGATCACATTGTGTGTTAATATGCTTACTCGAAGTGCCCAAGGATCTCTGAAACTATTTTTCCATGTTGTCTCTCCAGTTTTGTGTTTAATTAGTCACTTCTTTCGTTATGTGTTGGGATTATTTTGCCGGCTTTTTACAATTGCACAGGACATCCTTTAATCTCTACTAGTAATACACTTTTAATATTAAAACATTTCATGTTCCCTTTTCCTTTTTTTTTTTTTTTCAATAAGCTTCATGGTCTGATACGAGAAAGACACATGTGCTTTGACAAGTATGAGGATAATAAAAGTAGATATCTTTGCTGTGTCAACTTCCTTCTAATTCTAATACTTTTAGAAGGTTATTGCACTGAAACTGGCACGCAGCCTTAGTGTTCTATTGACATAGTTCTGTTTATGTCAATATCATCACAGCTTGAAGCTTTAACTTTGACTTTCATTTTCCTTTTTCTTAAGATATTTCATAATATGATCAGATGACATAATTCCTTAAATTCTTAATAAAAAGCTGTTGAGGTTAATAACTCTATGAAAAGTCCCAATATTAGTTCATGAAAGCTACAATACTACAAATCATCTTTAATTGCTCTCTATGCAAGAAATGACGGTAAGAGTTGCTGGATCAGAAAATCATATCGAATGTTGATGTTTATGTGATCCTTTGATATGTTTGCTTTGAGTCTTCTGCACGATAAGTGGTTGACATGTGATTTTTACTGGCGACGTTGACTTTGTGGATCTTGAATCTTCATTTCCTGTTTTTTGACTTTCGAATTCCAAAATGCAGAGCTATTCAGGAATTATCTGAAGCAGATAAGAGAGGAAACAAGTGGGAGACTGTTGAGTGTTGCATATAGACCTAACGGCACACCAAATAAATGGTGGTTGGCATTTGCCAAGAGGAAATTCATGAACATCATTGTTCCTTGAATACAGTTTGTTGTGCACCCATCCAACTTGTAGCTTCTGAAATTCTTATATATGCTCAAAAAAATATGATTCCTTTTCATTGACAGTAATAAAAATTTGACTTGATGCTTATTCATTTGTTCGAACTGTTTCATCCCTGGAATTGCCATATTTTTTTGCCTTGAAGCCTGTAACAGTAATGAAACTAGGGGAGCAAACTCTTAATTGCTTTTGATGGAAGTTCATGATATTCTGCTTTCTTTATTTCCTTTTGAAGTACAAGAGGAGGAGAAAATGGAACAACAGAAACACATTATGGTGGTCCTTTTTGTGCAATTTTTCGAGGAGGTCTTATGCAGTTGTTGGTAGCCAAGTTTGCTCAAAAGAAGAAAAACATGCAAGATATAACGACATTGATTCCTTTGCCAACTTTAAAGAAGAAAACAAGATAAGCTTATCTTAAGAGTGTTAATTTGAATGCCAATTATGGGTGGCTGGGTAGGCAAGATCAAGCCCCAAGTACCAAACTAAGAGTTCCAGCTAACATGTGGCAATCAAAACGACATATCCAGATCATTCAACTTCTTGGTGTTGGTGGCTTTGCCCGTCTTTTGGAAACACGTATGGGGAAATTATTGGAGCCAAGTGATGTGATGTGATTTGCATTTTGTTTCTTGGTCATGTGAGGTGATTAGGTACGCAACTGAGTCGGTTAGCTTTTCATATTAGGAGGTTGTGGGCCCCACAGCAGAGCTCTCTAATAGGAGGTTAAGATGCCCACCTTATTGTGATTGTAATACTCCTTGATTATGACAACAGAGAATTCTACACCAAAATTTTGAATTGTAGTTGTTAATTTTATTTTACTTTATTTTTTGAATTGTAGTTGTCTATTATGATTATGCATTTATGTGAAATTATTACGCTCTGAAAATTGAAGAACAAAGAGTTGCTAGTTCTAAACTTCCTCTTAACACTTATGTGGTATGTGTTTTACTTGTAAGAAAAGGGAAAAAAAACTAAAGAAAGAAAGGGATTCTTTCCTTAAGCATAGTAAAAGTGGAACATTATCTTTTTAGTAAACTAATACTATTACAAAATATTTATTCAAAATTATATAGTGTAATTCTGATTGCTGGAGGTTTTTTTTTTTTTTGCTTCCTCTTGTAATTTTGTTAATGTTGAATGATAATGATACAATACAATGCGTTGAAATTAAAATATTTTTGTACATTTCTCATAATAATTAAAACTTAGAGAGACTTAAATGAGATTTTACAACAAAATTATGCACATATTGTATTAAAAAATTACAAAAATTTTTGTGTTCAATATTATCCATTTAAATAACACAATTAGCAAAAAATAATTAATATTCACTGATTATCAAGATTGATTATCACACTTGTAGTTTTGTTTATATTAGCAACTCATCAAGGTTAGATCTTTTAAGAAAAAATATAATAATAATAATAAAGGATGAGACACTTTCTAATTTGGTGTAGAAAATTTTGAACCAACCTTGACCTGTGAATTGAGCTAAATCGAACTCGATGGTTGTCTGTATAATCTGTTTTGGTTCAATTTTGAAGGTCCGAAATCAACCGAAACCCCCGGCAAACCAGCCAATTTTTGAACAAAAAGACTCGAACCGAAGTCAATCGGTTCAAACTTTCTGAACCGATGATAAGCGGATTTCCCAAGTCCCAACCATATCGGTTTGAGCAAAATGCCCACCCATGAAGTTTACACAAGATACTCCGAATCCATACCAGATAAATGTCGCTAGAAAAGATCACAACCGTCCAACAAGTGTGCAATGATGATAATTCCACGTTGAATATCGCATCGAATGGCGGATATAAGTTCTACTTTTATGTGCCGTTTTTGCCCTCTATTCGTAATGACGAGAAGAAAATGAAAATAGAAAACCAACGGCAGGTAGCAGACGGACACAAACTCTCACAGTCTCGTCACTGAACTTTCTACTCAAAACAATCTTGCTCTATTTTTAAAGCACATTTATTAAAAACAAATGAAAAATAAAACAAAACACTGAGTCTTCATGGTCATTCCTCTTTTTTTGGATCAAAAGACAACATAAATAGTAAAAGAAAAAAAAGAATATATCCTTAATATTTTTTTAATTCTATAATTTTTTTTAAAAAAAAATTATATAAAAATTTTAACAATAACAAATCCTGAACTCAACTTTTCATCAAGAACAGAAGCCCTAGCCGAACAACATCACTCACAATCACACACTCATAGATCATCATGGTCCCTCAATGTCAGCCGTTGATCTGATCCCACCACAATCCCCCGCCTCCGATCGATGACCCTTATGTTCGACAACATCAAATCTAGGGATTTCCTCCACCACCACCGCCGCCGTCACCGCCATGTCATCCAAGATCAATCACCACCACCAGAATGACAAAACCAACGGCCAGATCTTCCCCCAACCCTGTCCCCACCTCGCCGACTTCCACGCCCGCAACGGCACCAAGCCATTCCGCGCGATCCAGGACTGCCTTCACATCAAGCCACCCGGTGGACGCGCCGCCATTCGGCGTGACTCCTCCGAAGTACCCCGCTGCGGCGTGTGCGGAGACTCCTCCTGCCCGCGCCTCTACGCCTGCATGGCCTGCGCCGCCGTGTCATGTCACGTGCCCCCGCATTCCTCCCACGTCGCTATCCACGCGACGAAGACGTCGTCAGCGTGCAGTCACGAGATTGCAGTCGACGTGGACCGCGCGGAGCTGTTCTGCTGCGCTTGCCTCGATCAGGTCTACGATCGCGACTTCGACGCGGCGGTAGTCCTGGCCCACACGACGAGCATAATCCAGTCGTCAAAACCGGAAAATCTCCGAAAACGACGACGCATCGATTACCGCCCGTGGAGCCCAGACTTACGCGAGCGCTCGTTGATGGTGAACAACGCGAGTCCAATTGATAGCATGAGTTCCTCCAATGGGGATCTGCCGCGTGGATTACGTGGGCTGAATAATTTGGGAAATACTTGCTTTATGAACTCGGTTTTACAGGCATTGTTCCATACGCCGCCGTTGCGAAACTATTTCTTGAGTGATCGACACAATAGATATTACTGTCAGTCGAAGAATGGCGTTAGGCTGTGTTTGGCCTGCGACTTGGATACCATGTTTTCCGCTATTTTTTGCGGGGATCGGATGCCTTATAGTCCCGCCAAGTTTCTCTACAGGTTTGTGCGAGTCTGCGGGATGTACATTTGGAACAAAAAATTTGATTTTTTTTTTTTCAATTGAAGTGAAAATCTTTGTTGGGATTTTGCAGTTGGTGGCGGCATGCTTCGAATCTGGCTAGTTATGAACAGCAGGATGCCCATGAGTTTTTCATTTCTATGCTTGATGGGATTCATGAGAAAGTGGAGAAGGATCAACATAAGCCTCGCAGTCAAGGTGACTCCTTTTTTCCCCCCCTTGCCCTTTTCTAATGGTGTTGCTTGATTAGAATCGAGATGGTGAATTCTTTGTTTATATGGTCAATGGATCTGACTTGTTTTATAGTGGTCCCATATTTTTATCATGCATTGTGAAGCATAGTTACTAGCAGATACTCAATGGGTAAATTCTGTTTTACTTTGGCTTTTATCTGCTTTTCTGAGATTTGTTTGTTTCAATGAGCAAAATTACTCGAGGCATAAGGTGTTTCAACCCGAATGTTTGTATAATGCTCACATGAATGAAGGGATCTCTTTAAGTTCACTTGACTTTTTGTTTGCCAATTTTTTTTTTTAAAGTTTTTCTTATATCATGCTGTAATGGTACTATAGAATTTTTTTTTTCCAATCTGCCAGTTTGTTTGTTACCTGTATGACACGACAACTTTAGTGAAAATTCCTGGCTGTTGATTTTAGATTGGCATTGTGATTGTCCCTCATTAGGCAGCCTAGTGCACCATCAATAGAGTATCAAATTCTTAAGGTCGAATTGCAAGGAATTAGTTAATGACAGGAAGGATCCTGTAGATGGCTTAAGAGTACCTAAGGTAGTTAAACTGGTCATGTAATAAGTATGAAGCATTAATGAAACTTGTTGTCATGCTAAGCCAAAAGAGTATCAAGTTAGAGATATCTTAATCTGTTAGTACCTGCTGAAGGCCTGATTTTTACTATTCTTTCTGATCAAGATGATAGATAATATTGTCAAACAATAAGAGTAACCACAACGTTTAACTGCAGGGTCTAAGGTTTAGGGTTTATATCTGTTGCCCTAGGAGTTGCCAAGTGGTACCATGTTTAGTGCTAATACTCAACCTCAGTCTGCAAGCTTGATGATGTCATCTGCTTCACCCTGTAAGTCAAACTTTTCTTTAGCCTACTGGTTTCATCATAGGAATTTCTTGTCATCATAATTGTCTTGTAACTCAACCTTTTGGCATTTATAGGGTATTTAATGGACAAGGTGATACAAGTTTCAGAGAATGGAGGCGAATGTCATTAGGTTTTCTTCAAGCGTAGTCATTTGTCAATCATTGGGAACTTTGATTCTCATCCGTTCTCTGCTTCAAACTTCCTTTTAGCACCTCCTTGTGTTAGCAGAGGTATCAGAATTCCTTATGAGATTGATGAAATTCCTGCTAGTTCACTGTATGTCATTTTCTGGCTTCAACTTTCTTTATCCATCCCTCCATTACTGGCCTGGAGCTGCACTAGTTGTCTTTCAGTTTTTGCTAGTTTTTATCTTTTGGTATTTGTTTAATAATAGTAATAAGCGATGGCACGTGTTGCCATATGCAACCATCTTATGACAAGCCTGCTTCCAGAATTTGACACTTTCTCTCGTTTGGAAAGCCAAAGGAGGAAATAAACCCGTATAACATTTTCATCAGATGTTCAGTCATTGCTTATTACTCTGGCTGCAATGTTTTCTTTCTATATTTGCCTGTGCAAAAATAAGATAGTACTATTTCTTTGGGTTTGATTTGTCTAGGTTCTGATAATTTTGGTTGTCACTTCACTCTAGGACTCCATTCAGTTGAGTTATTATTCTTGTGAATTTGTTAATCATGTACTTAGGAAAGCATTTGAGATCATATGTTTGCCAGGGAGATTTATATGGTTTCAAATTTCAGATCTTATGGATAGAAAATAAATTACAAGAAGGAAATTAATGCCTTTATTTATCATCTTGATTGTTTTGATAATCTTATTTCCTTGGTGCTGTAGGAAATGGAGACTGTTGTATTGCTCACAGAGTGTTTTCTGGTATCTTGCGATCTGATGTTATGTGTATGGCTTGTGGTTTCACATCAACAACATTTGATCCATGTGTTGACTTCTCACTGGATTTGGAACCAAACCAAGGAAGTTCCATGAAGACATCGTCTACAAAGTCTAATCATTCTTGCAATTGTGAGGCAGATGGCATGAATTCAAGCCAGAACTGTGGAATATCTACCTTGATGGGGTGCTTGGACCGGTTTACAAGACCTGAGAGATTGGGCTCTGATCAAAAGTTCTTCTGCCAACAATGTCAGGTTAGGCAGGAGTCACTTAAACAGATGTCAATAAGAAAGCTTCCATTGGTTTCTTGCTTCCACATCAAAAGATTTGAGCATTCTTCTGTTAGAAAAATGTCAAGAAAGGTTGACCGTTATCTTCAGTTTCCATTGTCATTGGACATGGCACCTTATCTCTCTTCTTCAATCTTGAGGAGTCGTTTTGGGAATAGATTTTTCCCTTTTGATGGGGATGAGTCAAATACCTTGAATGAACCATCGTCGGAGTTCGAGTTGTTTGCTGTTGTCACTCACACCGGTAAACTAGATGCCGGCCACTATGTGACTTACTTGCGGTTAAGTAACAAATGGTACAAGTGTGATGATGCTTGGATCACCGAAGTTAATGAGAATACTGTGAGGGCTGCCCAAGGGTACATGATGTTCTACGTGCAGAAGATGCTTTACTACAAAGCAAGTGAGAAACAGGGTACCTCATGATATGCTGAAGGGAAAAGAAAAATTGTATGTTGATGAAACCGTGCAGAAAGCAAGTTTTGACTGCCTTACTGGAAGTTGTGGTTACCGTGTGTTATTTATTGCCCATCAATCAAATGCGACGGCTACTTTTTAGGTATACCATACAGTGAATACACAATTCTCCAAGTTGCTTATACTCAGCGATGGAAGACCAAGCAAAATCGCCCAAGGTGTTTTCAAATGGTAATTTATATAATGCTCCATTGGAGTGTGAGCGAGCCTAAATTTTTGAGGCGTTAGAACATTTGGGAAATTGATTTGGGAAAGACATGAATTCATTAAAAATGGATTTCTAATATAACAAATTTTCCCGGCTTGTTGAAGTGTTATCAGCGGGTTTATCTTTTTTACCCCCCGGATCCTCTTGTGGGTTAACAGTGTTCTAGTCCTTTTTCACGTTGCTTAAAATATCAACATCATGTACATGTATTTTGTTTTGAATGACAAGCTTGAATTGCTTGGTCCTTGCATTCTCCCAAGTCAGTTTCGTCATCTTGTTTCGCCTGTGATCGTAAAGAGTGATGCTGTTCAATTTCCATCATATGCTTATGTTACTCTGTTTCTGGGTGCCGCAAACCATCAGAACTTTGAACCACAAGCAGGTCAGAAGAAATTTGCTACAACAAATATACTGCGCACTCTATCTAACTCGTATTTCTTCTTCATAATTGCGTACTGAAAAAATAAAATTTTTGAATAGTGTTGATGATGTATAAACACGTCTTCCAGCATGGCAAGAGGGATGGTAAGTGAAACACCAAGTGCCGCCACTAAGTGGTGATGTCCAAACAACTCCTAATGCCCTGTAAACTCCAAAAACAATCAGAGACAAAGTTTCCAACAAAACCATTTGCTATGATTATTTATGCTGTTTTGGCTGAATGGGGAAATTCAAATTTGGGTTCAATGCCCATGGCGGTCAAAGGCCAAACTGTAAATGAGAATATGTAAAAAAATGTATTCAATCAATGATTCAATTCAATGACAATGCACGCCGCGAAGAGAATTGGTTATCCCAATTTGTGAAAGAAATCAAATGGCCATGATAAGTTAGAAAGCAAGCTAGGTAGCAGTTAAATCTTACCAAGCCACCAAAGGGCAACAAGAGTGAATAATCCAATGTAGCCTACTAACTTTTGCATGTCCAACTTTTCTCCTCCCTCTCCACAAAACTTCTTGAGCAACACTGCATTATGGATATTTTAGTCTCTGACTAAATTTTGTTCATGATCATATTTAAATTGAAGAGGTTATTTAACCTGTAAAAAGTCCTTATGTCATGGCTGAGAGAAGAGCGAAAAGATCTCCTACAAGATTAATGCTTCCTATTCCTGTAGCCCCACAAAAGCTCATAAGCCATTAAGCCCCAGTGCAACTAATAAAGCAAGCCGGTAATTCTAAGCAAAACATACGCTTGATATGCTTGATTGAGATTCATCTGCAGTCCATGTCTTCCCAATTGTTGTCATAGCAACACCAGCCATGCTAACAACAACCGAAACTACTTTCACTACATTAATTGTTCCGGACAGAATTGAGATTGTCAAATTCACCCCGGCCCGTCTCTCGGACCATTGAAGTCATGAGAAGATTGTATGCGGAACATTTTGGGCGGATATTTTTTTATCTAACGAAGCCCAATTGGATTAGCCCAGATCTGTTTGACAGTAAAGGCCGCAGTGGCCCATGGGCTTCAGTGATTGAACGGACAATATTCCAACTTCCATACCCAATGATGAGTTTCTTGAAACGAGAAATTGTCGTCTCATTGGTTTTGTTCCCTGAATCACGAGGCACGAGATATTCCAACATCATCATCAAATCACCCGTAATACGAACACCACAAAGCATCCAATAATCGCCTACACCCGAGCCCACTCTACCACCACACCCAACTAATTCATTCCACCACGCGTCACGTTTTCTGCACACGAGTTTATCCGCACCATATCGTGTTTTTGTTCGATTACGACCAATTTTGTCTGTCTTATCTGATTTCCTCCTCCTCCTCCCCCTCCTCCTTCGCAGCCTCAGCCTCAGCCTCAGCCTCAGCCTCATCATCTTGTCCCTGTGCCGATACCAGACACTGAGTGAAAAATTGAATTCTTTTTGCTGAAGCCGACGTTTAATTCTCTTCGTTTTCTTCCAATTCGAAACAAAATTTTGACTTTTAGTTTCTTGGTTTACAGGTAAATTGATTCTTTGCCGCAACCTTAGCCGTATAATTATTGTTGCTGGAATTTGGCTTTGTTATGTGTGTAATTGATTTGTTATGAGCTTATTACTTTGCAAAATCTTAGCTTTTGTGTGAATTTTTGTTTTTTTAGGGCTAATGAAGAGTGTGAGAGACTGGGTGTTCTCTCAGTTGTTGGCATCACCTAGACAATTGTCTGGCAATGGAAATTTCTTCCATGGGGGACCTACTGGTGAAGAATTTGATGACCAAGGTATTACTTCTTTGCTATTAATTTTGACCATTTTGATCTTCATATGTTTATCTGTGGAGGGATATGGATTTCTATTGGAAGGGTAGAGAGAGGAATATGTGATTCTTGCCATACGGGTTTTGATAAAATGAAATGGAGAAATTGGTTGTTTCAATTTCTGTGTAAGCATAAGTTGTTTGATTAGTAGTTAGCAGTATTGCTTGCTTTCTATGTTGATTTGAGTGTTATTTCGGCTAACTGATTTTCTATTAAATATGAGCATCATTTAGGGCCTGCTTGGCATGACTGATCTGCTGGCCAACATCTCTTTCTAATTATACTTTTGGAAGATTAGGGAAGCTATTTTAGTTCTCAAATTTTGAGCTTTTGGTTGCCTTTTGTAGGCTTGTTGCATTTGAAGAATTTCAATTTACCTAGATAATCCCTCATTGGCGCAGTCCCTAGTTTTTTAAATGATATATTTTAATGGTCCTTTTTTCAAGATTCTTTAGAAATTTCTCAAACTTGATTCAATTTTGAGTCTTTAATTGAGCTTGTTCTGTTGTTTGTTGCACTTGTTAAGTGAGAGCTTATTGTGTAATCATTCGTTTGGTTCAGCTCGCACATCCAGTTTGATAGCACCACCAGTGCTTGCTGATGCTGGGTGCTCTTCTGATATGAATCAGGATAACCGGCGTTATTCCACTTCACAACAAGTTCCAGTTGAAGATCCTTCTCCTCATAATCAAAATACTGATGATAAAATGATGGATCCTTTGGTGAAGATTGAGGATCTCCAAGTTAAGTTCTTGCGCCTTCTCCAACGTTTTGGGCAGTCACAAGATAATATTCTGGCAGTTAAAGTGTTATATCGGTTACACTTAGCAACATTGATTCGAGCAGGAGAATCTGATATGAAAATGGTTAACCTGAGAAGTGATAGAACCAGAGCGATAGCAAGAGAGCAAGAGGCAGCTGGTATCCCTGATTTAGATTTCTCAATAAGAATACTTGTCCTGGGTAAAACAGGTGTTGGCAAGAGTGCAACCATCAATTCTATATTTGATCAGACGAAGACCGAGACTGATGCATTTCAACCTGCCACTGATTGCATCAGAGAGGTAAAGGGAAGTGTCAATGGGATTAAAGTAACTTTTATTGACACCCCTGGTTTCCTACCTTTGTGTGTAAGAAATGTGAAGAGAAATAGGAAGATTATGCTCTCAGTGAAAAAATTCATTAGAAGATCCCCACCTGATATTGTTTTGTATTTTGAACGTCTCGACCTCATCAGCATGGGCTTCAGTGATTTTCCCCTTCTGAAGCTTATGACTGAAGTTTTTGGTACTGCTATATGGTTCAACACCATCCTTGTCATGACTCATTCTTCTTCAACTCTTCCTGAAGGATCCAGTGGGTATCCTTTTAGCTACGAGTCATATGTGACCCAATGCACAGATTTGGTGCAACAGAGTATACACCAGGCAGTATCAGATGCAAGACTTGAAAATCAAGTGCTTTTAGTGGAAAATCACCCTCAGTGCAGAAGAAATGTCAAGGGGGAACAGATTCTTCCAAATGGACAGATTTGGAAATCTCGTTTCTTATTATTGTGCATATGTACCAAAGTACTTGGTGATGCTAACGCGCTCTTGGGATTTCGAGACAGTATTGAACTGGGGCCCTTGGGTAATACTCGAGTACCTTCTATGCCACATCTTCTTTCATCTTTTCTGCGTCACCGGTCATTGTCAAGTCCGAGTGAAGCAGAGAATGAAATTGATGAAATTTTAGCTTCAGAGATAGACGAGGAAGATGAATATGATCAGTTACCACCAATAAAAATCCTGAAAAAATCTCAGTTTGAAAGGCTGAGTAAATCCCAGAAAAAGTCCTATCTTGAAGAGCTCGGTTATCGAGAGATTCTTTATTTTAAGAAACAACTAAAAGAAGAGTCCCGTAGACGAAAGGAGAATAAGCTTTCTAAAGAGGAATGTCTTCCAAATGACATTACTCCTGACGAACAGACGTCTTCAGAAGCTGTTATGTTACCAGATATGGTAGTGCCCCCTAGTTTTGACCCAGATTGCCTTGCATACAGGTATCGCTGCCTAGTTACAAGTGACCAGTGGCTTGTGAGGCCAGTTCTTGATCTCCAAGGATGGGATCATGACGTGGGCTTTGACGGAATAAACTTGGAGACAGCTGTGGAGATAAAAAGGAATGTCTTTGCCTCCATTGCGGGACAGATAACCAAGGACAAGCATGATTTCAATATTCATTCTGAGAGTGCTGCAGCTTACGTAGATCCCGAGGGCCCCACCTACTGTATAGGTCTTGATGTTCAATCTTCTGGTAAAGATATGATCTATACTGTTCACGGCAACACTAAGCTGAGGAATTTTAAGCACAATGTTACTGACTGTGGGGTTTCTTTGACATCATTCGGCAACAAGAATTATGTTGGTGCAAAGCTTGAAGATAGTTTATTGGTTGGGAAAAGACTAAAGCTAGTCATGAATGCTGGCCGAATGGGTGGTTCTGGACAAGTGGCATATGGTGGGAGTTTTGAAGCAATTTTAAGAGGGGCGGACTACCCTGTGCGGAATGACAATATCAGTTTGACAATGACAGCTTTATCCTTTAATAAAGAGGTGGTGTTAACTGGAGGTTTCCAATCTGAGTTCCGGCCGATCAGGGGCTTGAATATGTCGGTAAATGCCAACTTAAATAGCCGGAAAATGGGACAGGTATGTATAAAGTTGAATAGCTCTGCACACATGGAAATTGCTCTGCTTGCAGTCTTCTCAATTTTCAGGGGCCTTTTATGTAGAAAGGCAGCTGAAAACAGAAGCACAGAGGCATTGGAGACAGGATAAGTTTTCATACTTCTTCGGGTTTTGAAATTCTCTCATTGGCTCAGAGAAGAAATTATGGTGGTAAAGCGATCTATTTTTGGAAATTGGAATTTCTCTTCAAGTCTATCATGGAGGAAAAAATGAAGAAACCAGTTTTGTGGCGACCGTTCCAGATTTTTTTCACCTCAGTTTTATTAGATAATTTTCAGATTGTGGCAGAAAAAGCTAAATAGATACATCTGTTAATGCTCAAAAGCAATAACCTATGATTCATTTTGACATCAACATTTAGTGAGGCTTCCAGCTTTGGCCATGCCTTTGGTGGTCGTTAGTACGTAAATTTAGTAATAGTGGTAATAATTGTACAGGAAATTTTCTAAAGGGGGTTTTTCTTACAATTCAATTATCATTAGGATCCTTTGAGCTTCCTTAAGTGGCATTTGGAATGATCCACTTGATTTTATTGTAAAGCCATTTTGATTATTTTGCTTGGTAAGATGATGAGACAAATAAAATAACGTTTGGAATCCCTCCCTGTGATTATATTTAAAGCAAGAAAGACAGTATTTTTTAGAAAAAGATTTTCTCTTAATCTGAATTTTTATGAGTTTTTTAAAAATTTTATGTTATATGTTTTTAAGTGATAGTGTATGGATAGAATTTAATTTTTTTATTTTTTTATTTTTTTATTTTTTTATTTTTTTATTTTTTTATTTTTTTATTTTTTTATTTTTTTATTTTTTTATTTTTTTATTTTTTTATTTTTTTATTTTTTTATTTTTTTATTTTTTTATTTTTTTATTTTTTTATTTTTTTATTTTTTTATTTTTTTATTTTTTTATTTTTTTATTTTTTTATTTTTTTATTTTTTTATTTTTTTATTTTTTTATTTTTTTATTTTTTTATTTTTTTATTTTTTTATTTTTTTATTTTTTTATTTTTTTATTTTTTTATTTTTTTATTTTTTTATTTTTTTATTTTTTTATTTTTTTATTTTTTTATTTTTTTATTTTTTATTTTTTTATTTTATTAACAATCAATCACTACATATTTATATTTATTTAAAAAAATCGAATTAAGAAAAAATCTTAATCTGTATTTTTTATCATTAGAGGAAATGATATAATTGAAAAATCAAGAAACTTCATTGCGAACCCATCAGTGAAATGACACCCTCTTTGGCAATCTTTTGTGGCCCAAGCGATTAAAGCAACACTCACAATCACTCACAGTTGTTGCAGCAAAAGCAAATCCAATCATACAAGATCTCTACTATTTGAAAAAAAAAAATCTGATAAAATGTTCGTAAGATGAACCATAATATCACATGATGTTACAAGAAAAAAAAATATAATCAATTAATACTATACTATCGAATGTTTTATAATTTACTATTTTTAATATTTTTTCCATGTATAACTTCTAGTACCATCTTTATTTTTCATAAATTCAACCATCACTTCACATGGTTGTTCATTGATGATAAATTATGGGAGAAATCTTAGGTACAACTGCGATACCGTACCACAATTACATCAAGCCATTGAATGTACTTAAATTAATGGGGTTCACTGACATCCAATGGCTGAATGCACCGTCTGATCCCAAATTATGTTACCAGGTCAGATTATTTATCAAAGTATGCAAGTTGGCCAGGGCTAAACTGGATAAATCAACAAGCACTGTCACTAGCACTTTCCCTAATAAAATTTCAACTAGGCCATCATGCAAACTGTATCCAATATTTTATTGTAGGGAATGCACTGCGACTCTTTTGTATAATGTAACTGGGTTCAGGTCATCATAGTGGATTTGCAATAGACTTGTGCAATAATTTAATGCTTTAATGAAAAAAAAATTAGAAAAAAAAAAGACTCAACAAAAGCGAATAGAACTGAGAATTGCTCTGAAAATCTGGAAAGTTAACTTTGCGAGTGCCATGCTTCAAAGAGACAAATTTTATTTATTTATCGTTTTAAAAAAGAAATTATCAAATCAATATTAAGTCTCGTCTGCTAATGCAACAAGTTCCAGAGTCTTACGTCTTCAACTTTCTTTTATTCTTTATTTCTTGACTTTTCTCAGTATGCATAAAACACTGAATAAAGAATCGGATTCTTTTTGGACGACAGCATATGATACCTTCTGATATCCTGATTCCTCAAAACTCTCGAAGCCCCAGAAACAAAATACACACACACACACACACAGCTCCACACGTATAATCATTGGCTTCTCTTCGTTAAGTCATTATGATGAGTTAAATGACAAATCTCTTAATCCTATTCCCCTAAGAAAAACAAGAAACAAGATTACAATCTCTCCACAAAAACCATACACATGCACACAAAAATTAAATAAGAATCAAATCAATCAAACTATGCTCCGCCCATCTTTTCACACTAACAATACCATCCGATCCAATACATTCACTTTATTGAATAAATCATTTACATGTTACCCCATATAATTCGATTAATTATAAGCACAAATCACAAAAGAAAGGACAAAAGGCAATGAATCAACTATAGTCCATATACATACGAAATGATCACTAAACCAAGCAGAATTTTTTATTTTTTAACCTTAAACTTTGCATTACAGTTTCATTTCATTCAAGGTGAAGAACCCCACAAGACTTCAGCAACAATGGTGGCAGCTTCAGCATCAGAAGCAGATGCTTCCCTTACTCTCAACAAGATCTCTTGCTTCAATGCCCTTCTCTCTCTTTGCCTCAGCCCCTCACCGACTTCTAATTGCACTGCAAATCTTGCCACACAGCTTGCAAATGGATGGCGCTTCAAGAATTTCCTTTCTCTGCTCTCTCTTTTGCTCTCAACAACTCCACCAGCACCTACCCCTCTGTCATTCTTTTCTTTCTCTTCAAATCTCTCCATTTCAATCAAATCCCCACCAAGTTCTGATCTTTGCAACTCCACTAATTTTTTCACCAGCCCTTGTTCTAACATTGCATCAATGGCTTCTTTCCGCCCGAAATAGCCAATTTCAAGCATGCAGTCCATTGCAAGCAATTTCATTTGCAAATCTTTCATATCTAACAAGTTAATAATCTTTGGTATTTCACCGTTTGACTCAATTTCGTCGACGAGTGGTGACTTAATTGACTTGATCAACTCACAAAGAACTTTGATCGAATGCGTCGAGCTCATTGTTAACAAAGCTTGAACGGTTGGACCCATTAACACTTGACCCACAAAGACATCTTTGTTGAATCTAATTAAAGAAGCTATTGAATAAGCAGATTGTTCTCTTAAACTCTTCGAACAACTGGGGTTACAGAGAATCATTTCAAGTAGTGAAAAAACCTTTGATTTGAGCACCAAATCTTGCAACTCGCGACTGAACCCTTGGGAGACTCGGTTAAGCAGATTGTTCTCTTAAACTCTTCGAACAACTGGGGTTACAGAGAATCGTTTCAAGTAGTGAAAAAACCTTTGATTTGAGCACCAAATCTTGCAACTCGCGACTGAACCCTTGGGAGACTCGGCCCTCGAACTGAGTCAGCAGCTTCAACAACTCGTCCTCGTTGCCACCATCTCCATCCAGATCTTTCAGAGCCTTCGTGAGTCTCTCGATATGCTCTCTGTCAATCCAGGCTTGAATTTCGGTCTCGATGGAGCCGGCGACTCGGGAAATGGAGTGAGTCGAGACCCGGCGAGCCAAGAAGCTTCTGAGGCTATTACGGCCGCGGGATTTATGGAGGGTTTGGACGAGGGTTTTGAGGTCGGCGAGGTGTTGAGAGAGGGTGGAGAGATGAGGGTCCTCGGAGAGGGGAGCATCGGATTCGGTCTCGAGCTCGAGCAGAGCTTTAATGGCGGATGAGTTGAACTCGGCCGAGTTGGAACTGGGGTGCGCTTGGAGGTCCACTGAGGCTTGTTTAAGAGCTTCAAGAACGTTGAGCACTCGCGGTGCTTGTACCTGCACCGATGGGTCTTCCATAAGGCATAAACACAGCTCCTTTCCTTTGATTTTTTTGCAGTTTTTGATTTGTTCACGGCGTTATGCGAAATGTTATGCGAAATGAACGCAACGACCGACCAGTTTGTGCTACGAAAGAGAGCAATTTTTGTTTGAATTGTCAAACGCGCGTGCAAGTAAGGTACTGTGTTATTATATATACAGAGAGAGAGAGACACACACACAGTCACACACATACGTATACGTACGATGTCGTGTAGAATCAGAGTATGAATTAATAATATTCGGATCTCCCTGTGTTTCTAAAAATTGTAAATAAACAATCTACTGCCCACTTGAAATGATTTCACGACCATGAGTCGATTTCCAAGTGGTGCGGTGCCGAAGAAAATAGCAGAACAGATGCACTGAAAGGTGATGTACCAATGATTATGAAGTGTGGAGAGCCGAGTGTTTCATAACAATTTTAAGGGTATTAACAGGTACCTTATTGATCTTATTCTTTTATTATTTATTTAGCGGGGACTTGCGTGGAAAAAACTACAAAATATACTCTTATTTGTGATAAATAAAAAATATAGTTGCAAAGTATCCTTAATGTAGAAGAAAATGACTAGTTAAATTGGCACACGTAATTCGTTAAAAATAAATAAAGAATTAAGGGGGTTGTTGTGTGCAAAAGATGAATTAATAAAGTTGCTTACGTATATTCAAAGTATAACAATAAAATTATAAAAAATATTGACTCCATTGGTAATAAAGTCTCTTTAAATAGTTTGATTGAGTTTGCTCTTTAGTTCGAGTCGTAGAGAAGACTCATTTATTGGGAGAATATGTACCTCCCGATTCGAACAGAAACTTATAGTCTGAATTGTTTCGAGCGGAAATTTATAATCTGAATTATGATACAAACTTAAAAATATCTCCTACAGTTGGGATTCTCCCAGTAATAACTCGTGATTAAAATAAAAAAATATAACAATAAATGTAAGAAGTGAAGTTTTGCATGATTCCCAGACGGACGTTTGCCACGTGGTCAATTTTGGATCTGATCCATTTGGTGGACGGTCAATGATGAGCCGATTGAAAATTCTGGGTATTGGATGCCCAACCAGGAACAGGATTTTTCTCAAGCAAACCCGTTTTGTATTTAATTTTAAATTTAAAAAACATGAGAAATTTTGTCCTCGGAAGATTCCAGCTTATTGCTGGGGACTTGACCACTTTAAAACACGATTTAAACGAATTAAAATTTCGTAATGTATCCCAACTACTAATCAATGAATAATCAATCGTCCGCCTCCAGATCCAAAACGTGCGACATATAAACTGACCAGTGATCGCGGATAACTTAGAATATATTTTAACCATAAAATAACACTTGACGTCTAAGCATTAAAAAAAAAAAAAAGATGTAAATTAATTAAAAACAGAAAGTCGATTTGTGGTGGTGATTGGGTGAAAGTGCGTTGCAAATTAATTAATAATTACTCGTCTCTGGTTGGACTTGGCAAATGCGCGTGATGGCTACTTTCTGTTTTTGTGTTGCAACATGCAAGATCGATTTTTTTTTTTAATTTTTTTATTGTAACTTGAAAAATAAAGCTAAATATTTAAATCCTGATTTTTTTTAAATTGAACATGAACGTGCAGTCTTCTTAAAGGTATATTAAGTTGGTAATGAAGGTTAAATTACCTTCCGATAGAAATTATCATACTCTCCCATTTGGTTAATTTAATACATTTTGTATAGTAATTGGTGTTAATTTTCATAACTTCTGAAATTTACTTAATTAACTATCATATCATTTACTTTTAAGAAATAACATTAAAGATAATATCTCAAATAATTACTTAGAAAAATATGATTTTTTTTAAAAAAATATTATTTTGTAAATTAATCGAATTATTGATTTAACACATCCACTCTAACTCGGAACCGATAAAAAATATAATCTAATTTAAGTTATTAATTTATTACATTTTTATGGTTTGAACCTTACTCGAAGAAACTGAATTGTCGTTAAACTAAATAAACTAAAATAATAACGGGAGCTGTTGTGTGAAAATGTAATAAAACAGTTAGCAGTCACATGTGACACGCACATGGTCCAAGTGGGACTATCGTCCTCCGTTTATCGGATCAGTTTTATAAAACAGTTAGCAGTCACATGTGACACGCACATGGTCCAAGTGGGACTGTCCTCCGTTTATCGGATCAGTTAAATATTCTGTTAGTCACCAAACAACCAACGACAACACGACAAACTAATAGTAATACTATCATCATCCCTTCTAACCTACGCCACGACAACCTCATCGCTGCTAACGTACGCATCTCACGGGCCAGCGATTGGACTTGTCGACAAAACAAACACGAAAGCTAAGGCAAGCATTTGCCGCCTCGTTCCTCAATCTCCATATCTCTCTCTTGCTGTTGTAATGGAGAAGATGCGGTTGCTGCTTCATCTGGCCTTGACGACGGCAATCGTGTTGCTGAGCGACGTGAATGGCGGGAGCGCGGGGGTCACGAGTAAATTCATCCGCACAGAGTGGCCATCCATCGACATTCCTCTCGATAACGAAGCATTCGCTGTTCCTAAAGGTCACAATTCCCCTCAACAAGTATGTAAGAAGAATAATTCAAATTTAACATTAAAAATTAAATCAAAATGTTACGGATGATTCTCTTTTTAAATATCCATTTATGACCTTAGGCTTTGAGACAGACTCACTCACTCACTCACTCCCCAACTGTCCGTATATCAATTGGAAAATTACACTTATGACCTTACGCCTTTGAAAATTGAAACCCACTCACTCTTTAACCGTCTGTAATTGGTAATCTGCAATCTGCAATTGCGGCGTAGGTCCATATTACGCAAGGCGACTACGACGGGAAGGCCGTGATTATCTCATGGGTGACGCCTCATGAACCGGCCCCGAGTACGGTGTCGTATGGCACGTCGAAGGACAAGTTTGATTTTACTGCTGAGGGGACGGTGAATAACTATACCTTTTACAAATACAAGTCTGGTTACATCCATCAATGTCTCGTTGATGGCCTTGAGGTAATTATTATTATTTCTTGATTATGAATTAATGAGTTTGTGGCTTTAGCATTACCGTGAATTATATATTATATATTATATAATAGCTTAATTTTTCTCTAATATGTATTGTTTGTATTAATGAGAATTTTTGTTTTTTATTGATAAAATCAAGTCATGCACATACATTAATACATACAAATGGTAGGATTTACGTAGTAGTTTCTTTGGAAAGGAGTAAAGATTTGTCTACTTCCAAACTTTTATAAATGAAAACGAATGCCAGGTCAACAGTTTGAACTTGATCTTTCAACTCATGTTTTGCATAGAATTTACACCAATATGAATTGTTTGACTTTACCAGGGTCTTTCTTTGGTGATTTTTAGCTCCTTACTCTTTAATTGTTTTCATGTTTTTAGTATGATACCAAGTACTATTACAAGATTGGGAGTGGCGATTCTTCTAGAGAATTTTGGTTTCAAACGCCTCCGAAGATTGATCCTGATGCTTCTTACAAGTTTGGAATCATTGGTGAGTTGTATATTCTCCGTACCTCTTCTAGTAATATCTGAATGACTTTCACATTCATGTATAGAAGCAAGTTGCTTATATGTTGATGTATATCTCGGACCTCTCTTCTTTGTTCTTGTATTGATTTAAGCCTTATTTAAATTATGAATCAATTCACGTGCGTATCTTGGTCTTGATTTTACTTGACCAGTCCATCCAAGGCGTGACTTACTTCTAGAAATGCATTTCATCTCTAATTTCATTTTGATTTATACAAATACTTTTGAAGACTCTTTTTTGGAATGTCTCCTTTGCTGCGACTGGATCATGATTTTGATAAGTCCCTCAAACTCATGCATGGATTAGTCTATGTGGTGCTCTTATGACTTTTCTCATCTGTGTTTGGAGTAAGCACCAACTGTGGCATCTAGAAGTGCATTTGTCCTAATATATTATTCCTATATTGCAGGACTCTTATCAGCGTGTTTCTTGTGTATTGCTCTCTTACTAATTCTGGTTGCAATATATTACATGTATGTTGCAGGTGACTTGGGGCAGACATATAATTCTCTGTCCACTCTTGAGCATTATATGGAGAGTGGAGCACAAACTGTCTTGTTCCTTGGAGATCTTTCTTATGCTGATAGGTATCAGTTTATTGATGTTGGTGTACGTTGGGATTCATGGGGTCGGTTTGTTGAGCAAAGCGCAGCATATCAGCCTTGGATTTGGTCTGCTGGAAATCATGAAATAGAGTACATGACTTACATGGTAAAGTGTTAGACATATATCATTGAAACTTATCATTTAATTTGATATTTTAAATTGTTAAAATATTCTTGCCTTGAGCATTTCCTTGTGATGAATGTTGCTTCCTGCTCCTGCTGAAATGGGTTATAAAGAAACAGTGAATGCCCCGTGGATCATTGAGAGACAACTGTTTCCCAATATTGTTGTAGTGCCCACTCTCTTCGAACAATAGAATAGGATATTTTCATTTTTCCTTAATTGTCATTTCTATTGTTCTCTTTTCGGCCTGTTTACGTTGTGGTTTTATTGATCTCTTAACTTCTGTGGTTCATTTTGTATTTTCTATTTCCTCTTCTGGGGATATGCATGAATCAACCAACAGAATACCCTTATTGGATTACAAAGCAAACTGGTGTCATCCATGCCTTAGGTTATTTGGCACAGTAACATCCAGCAAATTGTTTATTCTGTTATGCATATCTAGGGTTCCATCTATTTCACAATCTGTAGAAGTTTAGAATCAATAACGACCCTTTGCTAGAATGTAATAAATAATGGGCCGCTGTTTGATTTAGTTTCCAGTAGCACTATTGGATGATTGGTCTCAGCTTCTTCTATGTGGATATTGTGTGAATGGGCTTCTAGTATCATTACTTGTTGTTTTACTAAACCAGTTAGAATTCCAAGAACATGACAAGCCATGTAGTTATTTTCATTCTATGTTATAATGTTTAGATCACATATAGGGTTATGATTCTGCTCTGATATTATTTTTAATCCATTGCCAGTTTTATAGGCAAGGCCACCGTGTATTAATTAGCTTGAGAATAGTTATTTTTGGCAGTATAAAATAATTCTCGTTGGGCTATCAACATTTGAAATATTTGTGTGTAGGGGGAAGTTGTTCCTTTCAAATCCTATCTCCACCGCTACCCTACACCTCATTTGGCATCCAAAAGCAGCAGTCCTCTTTGGTATGCTATCAGACGTGCATCTGCCCATATCATTGTGCTATCCAGCTATTCTCCATTTGGTAATGTCCATTTTCTTCTTAACTGTTCATTTGTTGGTAAATTGAAATTGAAAAAAATTTTACTGGCGAAAACTGAGATAGATTCAAGAAATGTAAACTTAACTGCAACATGTGAGGTTTTCAGCTCTTTATGTGCACAAACGTGAGACTGAAACCCTATTATTATAAAATAAACTGGGCGTTAGTAATCTTTTTGACCTTTCCTGTATTTTTCCTTAAAATTGATCATCAAGGCTTTCTGTTATTTTATAGTGAATATTGAATAACATGCTTTCTTTATGAATGGAGCTAGTTGATTTTTAATCCCTAAATTTTCACATCTAGTTTGATTCAATTATTAAAATCTACAGTAAAATACACACCTCAATGGGAGTGGCTCAGAGAAGAATTGAAGAAGGTTGACAGGGAGAAAACGCCTTGGCTAATTGTTCTCATGCATGTTCCAATCTACAACAGTAATGAAGCACACTTCATGGAGGGTGAAAGTATGCGAGCAGCCTTTGAGAGTTGGTTTGTCCGATATAAAGTTGATGTTGTCTTTGCTGGCCATGTCCATGCTTATGAAAGATCGGTATGTTTTTTAACTTCAATGATGTCTTGCATTTAGCATCCAAAAATAAAACTCATGAGTCAATGTTGCAAGACGGGAGCATTCTGTGTTCCACCATTTTTTCACATTTACATACTTTCGTTTAAGTTTGATTTCAATTATCAGAAGCCACTGATTAGAAGTTTAGTGAAATAAAGACGAGCAACAAAAAGAGAACCAAACTAGGTTGACAGATAATAGCCAGTGCATAGTTGAAAATGAGTAAAAGCTCCAT
The DNA here is from genome assembly GCA_002013955.2 of Citrus medica. Taxonomy (NCBI): domain Eukaryota; kingdom Viridiplantae; phylum Streptophyta; class Magnoliopsida; order Sapindales; family Rutaceae; genus Citrus; species Citrus medica. The sequence continues at coordinate 655,726 of MKYO02032068.1, read as the reverse complement.
GTCTAATTGTAGTTAACAGCCACAAAAGTAACGTGTTGATTCAAATTTAGACAGACTGTACGGTTGGACCATCTTGAATTGCGAAGTAGCTATTATCTTACTCAAAATTGATAGGTGAAAGGTGCATACTTCTTTTGACAGCAACTGCTTGGATAAATTTTAAGTGTTTCACTTAGTATTGAAGTTAAATATCCACAAATTGAGGTTGTCTCAGCTAAATGAATGGTATACTCATACAATGCCCCTCATGACTACATAGTTAAGTTTACATTATTTTGATGTAGTTAGATGTCTACATATTAGATCAAAATATTATATTGGTCCTCTTTGATAGTACTATATGCTTTTTCCTTGATTCTAAAGAAAGTTTTTGCTTTCAGTATCGAATCTCAAACCTACACTACAACATATCAAGTGGTGACTGTTTCCCTGTGCCAGACAAATCTGCTCCTGTTTACATCACTGTTGGGGATGGTGGAAATCAAGAAGGTTTAGCTGGAAAGTGAGTCAAGTTGAATTGCATGATTGTTAAAATCTTTCTGCCCTGTACATCAAATTTATTGTTTATTTATCTACCAGAAAACTCAAATCTCGGTCACTTCAAACATTCTGCTGGTTGTGCAGGTTCAGATATCCACAGCCAGATTATTCTGCCTTTCGAGAAGCCAGTTATGGGCACTCTACACTAGAGATTAAAAACAGGACACATGCATTCTACCACTGGAACCGCAATGATGATGGGAAAAAAGTGGCAACGGACTCGTTCATATTGCACAATCAGTACTGGTGAGTACAATTAACCATTTTTTCACTTTTGCTTAGGGCCAAAGTAGTGCTTGCATTTCAAACTGAAGACTCAATAGTATCAAGGTGTTAAATTATGGCTTCTTTAAGATGAAATAAGTTCAATCTCTATTATTTAGAAAACCAATATTGTATCCAATTAGTAAATGCTTAAAAATGTGGAAAAGCAACACCATGTTGTGATGTGAATAGTACTGGTTTTTTCATGACGAAGCCATCTTTACGCTGTGTTTGAATTTTGGACATCCAGGGCAAGCAACCGTAGGAGGAGAAAACTGAACAAGCACTATTTAAGAAGCGTTGTTGGCGGGCTTTTTGCTTAACTAGGAGGTGTCAAGAGAGTCTCCGATATATACATGGTCGATGGATACAAACTCACGGGGGATTTCAGTCAAATTCTTCAACTTGTATGATTTTTAGCGTTGTTGGCGGGCTTTTTGCTTAACTAGGAGGTGTCAAGAGAGTCTCGGATATATACATGGTCGATGGATACAAACTCACGGGGGATTTCAGTCAAATTCTTCAACTTGTATGATTTCGCCGCATACAATTCATCCCTTATTTGTCATGTTGTAGACCTGTAGTATATTTCAATAAGAATCAATGTGTTGTAACAATATTTGCAAGCTTCATTGACATATATGGAGAAATGCCACGTCACATATTACACCCACCTTTGAAAATGATTTGCATCTGCTTCACAGATTTTATTCTATAAACCGTACATCAGACGCAGAGCATCAAATAAAAACCTCACATATATCTGTTCCTCTCTTTTTCCTAAAGAATTATCTATGATGCTTGAACAACCTTGTGATAGCTTGGGAATCTTCTGTTGGCTACAAAATCATGTAGTATTTCAGATTCGCGTTGGTTTTCACTCAGGTATCGCGATAAATAGGCTGCGGCATCCACTTGAGGTGCAACTTTAATTTTCCTGATTTAGCTCCATCAAGCTCAAAGCAGTCTCTGTATTCTCCTTCCAATATAACCCTTGTCAATGTCAAGATGCATCGTCCCATGTAGTCCTGCATGATTTTGATTACATGTGTTAAGACTGTTAGCATTCATAACATTTTTACAATCAATGTTACCGACCGGACAAATTGGCTTTTAAAATTTTAGGTTCTTAGAAAGAAACAGGAAGCCGAACTTAGAAAGTTTCAGTAGATCATCAAAAGATTGCTTATTTCCCTTTCTCAGCTATTTCATCAAAATAATCGAAGAGCTTCCGATCCATCATGCAACCATGTTTTCCGATTCTGAAAATAGCGGCTTAAATATCTCTATAAAGATAAAAAGGAAAAAGTTTTCAACTAGAGGATACTACAAATTATAAAAATTCAAATATTCTGTATCAGCAAGTCAAATCTCTTAATCTAAAAGCAACCAGCAAAATTAATAGGATTTTGGAATCTATCAAAATCATAAAAGCTGTCTTATTCAGGCCTGGAAAAAGATAATACTGAACAAGTAATTAACTACATAAAAGCTGTCTTTTCAAAAAAAAAAAATTAAGTACTTGAAAAAGCTGCAAATTGACTTACCTTCCCAAATGTGTCATGATCCCATACTTCAGCAATTAGCATGTCATGCAATCCATCCTCAACAACAAAGTCAAAAGTTTGATTCCAAATTGGATTCAGGCAGTCATTCACAACCTAAAAACAGAACAGAAATAAGGATCAACGAAACAGAGAATCTAGAAGAGAGCTAAAATCTGCAAAAAAATCTTGGAAAACAAGTAAGAAAAAGTGAAACCTTCTTATTTACGAGTTCTATTAATGGTATTCTGCAGACGCAAGGGAGGAAAAGACCAGAAAAGAAAAGGGAAAACATATTAAAGATATCAAAATATTACTCTAGTTTTGTTTCTTGTCTCTGATTTCTTCATAGTGAGCACCACATAGGGATCAGCCTTCCCCATCAAATCTGATGCAGGCAAGTTTTCAGCTAATATTACTGTAACAGAAAGTACTCCTCTAATAATAACCTCTCTTCTCTTCTGAGAAGCATCTTTTTCAAGTTCAATAGCTTCTGTTCCATTTGCCCCACTTTTAAGAGCCTTCTCCCCATTTGTAAGAACCTTCTCCAAGGAGGTCATTGAAAAATTGGGCGCAAAAGGGTTTGTAAACACATTCTCCATTCCAAATGGACAGTACAAGAGTTCCAACTGCACCTAAAACCAAAATTAAAAAATAAAATGAACAAATAATAGCAGTAACTGCAAAAAAAAAAAAATTACATATATATATATATATATAACATGGAAAATCACCTAAACCCAAGTGTCAAATTATGTAAAATATATATATATATATATAGTTGGAAATTCTGAAATTAGATCAAACTTCATAATAAGTTCCTTATTGTTTTTCCAATAATAATCCACCGGCATGCTGGTTTTTTGCCATTTCAATTCAAAGAATAAAAAGGCTGGTTCACCAGATCATTTCCCTTCATCACATTCAACTTGATTTAGCTAGTCCATTCTCTAAACTGTTAGTGGTATTAAATTAAAGTTTTATAACGATTCTCATAGTTAGTCTAAATCACATAACTTTTAGAGGAATACTATTTGTAAGGAGGGTACTTGATACTTACCTGTCCCCTATATTTGGTATCTCTTTGAACATCCAAATCTTTAACCAGCTTCAACCATACATCCTTAACTTTGCCAGGCTCAAGTTCACATAGGCGTACTTGAGCGCATCCAATTAATTCAGATGACTGAATCCCTTCATCATCATAAATTCTTACAACCAAGTGCTGAGTGGATTCGTCTTCAACAATAAATTCAAAGTGTTCATTCCAGATTGGATTTAAATCATTGTTCTGAAGAAGAAGCAACAAATTCCTTCAAAACCTATTAAATTGAAAATTTTATGAGAGAAAAAAATAAAAGATTAGACAACTTACAATTGTTTTACTTTTCTTCGTTTTTTCAGGTAGAGGTCGTACAAATAATACTGCATAGGGATCTGATTTCCCAATCAGGTCTTTATTGGTTAAACCCTTTGCTTGCACAAGCTTCACCTCTAATGTCCCCACGGGCTTCAACTCAAGTTCACTAAAAGAGAAAAATATCAGCTTCTTCAATAGATTGTTACAAATAAAATCATAGTATAAATCATTCAGCTAGTCTAAATGCAGTTGTTCATCATGAGACATATGCTTTCCTATCTGGGTTCAAACTGCTTACTGAAAACAGTTGCTTAAATCAAAAGTCTGCTCATATATCCTCCTTTATGCTAACATACCTGTAATCCCCAGGCAAAATAGGAACAATTTTCCTAACTGGCCAAGTGATTGAGTCTTCAATTGCATCATGTATGGTCGCCTGTAGAGGTGAAACATGCCACTAGTAAATTCAACAAATTATTGAAACTTTGTGATCCACTGTATTTTCAGAGGACAACATCAAATCGGGAGACTTTTCAACAAAAATTAAAATTCTTAGCACATGCAAAAATATCCATTAAACTTTATAATCATCTGTTATTAATGCACTAAAAATCATACTTAATTTCTAAGAGCAAAGAGGGAAGTTGCACAAACCTCAATAGAATCAGAAAGTCCAGGAATAGTTGATATGTCACCACCAACAACTTTAAGTGTAAAATCCAACTTTTTCTGCAAGCCAAAAACTGAATCTTTTGTAAGTATTTAGAGTGCATTAGATCATGCAAATGGATGCATCTCTGTACAAAGTCAAGTTTGTGTGAATGTGTCAAAAAGAGGTATTGACCTGCTGCCGGCCTTTTAATAGATCATATTACGACAATGCTTTTATTTTCAGATTCAGAGAGATTGAATCAGACCTTTGTTGGAGGGAGGGGAGTGGATGGGGAATGAAATATAGAAAATATATCTTTTAATAATACCATTGATAAAATGATAGGCAAATATTAAGTCTCTGAATCTGAGTGAATTGCATTTTGCAATATCCAAATTCAATCCATCAGCAGTTACCGGCTTTTATGTTCTGTTACATATAAAATAGAAATTCTAAAATCTGACTTCATTCATGTAAATATTAAACTTGTAGGCAAGATGCGTACTAGCTTCCATCACAGCATATAAAAATATCTGCAAGCATTTATGTGCTCATTATTGTGAACATATGCATCTCAATCAAATTCCTCTTTCGGTGTGTGTGTGGGTGTTTGGATTACTTCTGATTTCAACCAAGCCTTTAGGAATTCAGAAAGAGATACTGTACCTTCTCTCTTAGAGAATAACTAACAGCTGCAAAGCCAGGAAACTCGTCCACTAGCGGCCTAAAGATCAATCTGAAAACTCCAGTGAATCCAATGTTTTTCACCTAAGGAGATTTATATGCCCCAAAAAAAAATAAAAAATCAACTGATATCATTGTAGAACGCAATTGCAATGAGTTTTAAGCAGCACGCCTTAAAACCAATCGAAACTAGTGAATCCAATGTTTTTCACCTAAGGAGATTTATATGCCCCAAAAAAAATAAAAAATCAACTGATATCATTGTAGAACGCAATTGCAATGAGTTTTAAGCAGCACGCCTTAAAACCAATCGAAATGTCTGAACCCTGGCACACAGAACTTCCAATAATATTACTACACAAGAATTGAGTACATTTCTTTTCTTTTTTGGAAAAAGATTGGTGACATATAAACTTTTAGGCTTTCATTTTATAAATGCTACTATCGTAGAGTAGAGTTTCCAGCGAATCCTTTTTAACAGTCCATATGAAAAAAAGAGCCACTGTCTTGTACTTATACAGGACTCAACCCACTTAAACACGTCGAATCCCTGACAGGCAAACAATTCATATTGCAAAACTTTAATGTTTTATAAGGCCACTATTCAACTGAATTGAGGCTTGTACGGGCTTTAATATAATATACAGAAAAAAATTCTTGAAAAAGGAGATAATAGTAAACAGAAGCAAAAACACAAGTGTGGATTACCTGCACAGGTAGTGCCACCCCAAGTCTGGTCTTGATTGCAAGTATTATACTTGAATTAGCATCCCACTGCATTTCCAACTCCATGGTAACGCCACTGCCTCCATCTTCAATAATTGAAACTCCTAAAGATTGACGATTCGTACAATTAAAAGATATTAAAACAAAGAGCCAAGTTACTGCAACCTTCTTTCGGAAAAAAGAATATTCTTAAAGGACAATATATACAAAAAGGACAACAATAGCAGTATTGGATTGCAAAATTGACATATGTTCGAATTCAATTGCTATTTTGCACATTATTATGTAACATAAGTGCAATAAAGATATTAAAACAAAGAGCCAAGTTACTGCAACCTTCTTTCGGAAAAAGAATATTCTTAAAGGACAACAATAGCAGCATTAGATTGCAAAATTGACATATGTTCAAATTCAATTGCTATTTTGCACATTATTATGTAACATAAGTGCAACAACTAGCCATTAATGATAGCAAGAACAAAGCAAAATTAACAAATGAAACCAACCTGTAAATTGGGGCGCAACGGTACCGAGAGTGAATTTGGAAAACTTGAGAGAAGACAATATAAACGGCCTATATTGTTCTAGCACTGGCTCTACCGATGACTTTATCAGCTCAGAAGCTGCCTACAATACCGAATTTATTAAAAGATTAATTAATAATAAAATAAAAATAAATTAGTATCCTATTAATTTCATTTTTTTTTAAAAAAAGGAAAGAGTAATAATAAATGAAATGATAGTGTTATTTACCTCATTGACATAGGGCCAGAGCTTCTCAAGATGATGATTAAGCCAAGTCAACTTCTGGCGACGCGAGAAGACCACCCAAGATGGATAAAACTCGGCCGGCAAGATCTTTTTAGAATCTTCCACTGTCATCCGAGCAAACGCCGCTATTGTTGTTGCCTTCATACAGTAATAATAATAATAATACAACCACAACAACAACAACAAAATTAAAAATACAAAATAAAAAAAAACAACATCATTAACGACATATACTTTAATTAAACATTAATTAATAATTAATAATACTAGTAGTAAATAGTACTAACAAGTTCAGAGCGGAGCTTGGATCGCGCATTCTCCGATCGCACGAATCCGACGATAATTCCAAGCCCGACCACTAGCCCGACAACTAGCCCGAAAACAAATCCCATTTTGCTCGCGAGAAATTCAGTAACTATCTATCTGTGAGCCCCTGAGGTTGGTTTCGGGAGTTAGAAGAAAGTTAGAAGAAAGTTAGAAGAAGAGATGTTCTTCTCTTTCTTTTTCTTTATTTTTTATTTTTTTTTTTTTGAAAAGATAACTTTTGAATAATTAAAACGTTGAAATCGAGGGATTGGGCGGACAGATGTCAGCAAACTGGGGGGTTAGTGGCAAAGCCGTATTTTGAGGGCAATAATTCTTATTTTTTTTACTGTTGGATAAAAGTAAAAGAGAAAGGCCATTTTGCCGACACGACACGAGGCCAATGCTTTTGGTTTTGGACGGTACAACCGCAGGGAAGAGCCAACTGGAAATGGTGGACCAGTACAACCGTGCCACGTCACCATCCCAAATAAACTGCGCGATAAGGGTATGGCTTCCCCGGAGAATTTGTCCGTCAACTTTTCAAACAAACAGAATAAAGCACAGTACGGGAAACTAGTCAACCTCTTTCTTTTTTATTTCTTCTTGTTGATGAGATATTTTTACCCTGAAAAAATTCAAGTCCAAAATTCTTTTTTATCGATCGCTATAAATAACCGGAGCAAAAATGTGTAGCATGATAACTAGAACAAGAAGCTAGCATATGAAACAATTCCTTAACAGCTAAAACTTGCTTAGGATAATGTAAAGTGGTAAAACTTTATGGAACTTTTGTACACAACATTTTTATTTGCAAATTTGTCTGTCGAGTCTTTACAAGTCCTTTTCAATTTGTTCGGCCTCCCTAAATATGCATGTTTTTTTTTTCAAGTCATGGAACACTTCCCTAAATTCCTATAAACCCCCCCCCCCTTTACTTTAATTATCTAAATAGTAAAAAAAAATCTTTTTTTTTTGTTTGGATGAGGAGTGTGTCGATATAATAGTAGTGAACTATAGTTAACATAGTTGCGATGGATTATTGCATTAATTATTATCTAGCCATGGCAGGGGCTTGCATTAATCCGGACGCATGTAAGTAAATAAGTTAAAATATTTATTAAATTCTTTTTTTTATTTTCTTATTAGATTATTTGTCTTTGTGTGGTTAAGAATTTATATAAATTTTTTTTAAGGATTTAATAATCCAAAACAAAATTCTAAAGATAAGTTATCGAAATTTTTTTGTTGAATAATATTATCCTTATCATCCCAACGGATGTGCCACCAATAGAATTTAGTCATTTAGATATTTTATATTTATCTCGAGGAGAATAACTGCTTGGCCTTGGCAGCTACAATTTGCACTTGTCCTTGCCGAACAAGTAATTGGTTACTTTAGTTTATTAGTTTACAATCATATACACAAATATAGAATAACATACACAGTCTTTAAGTTTTCTTTATTTTGAGTTAGTTATTTTTGTTTTACTACAATTTGAACTTTTTATACTTATATCTGTACCCAAATAGGACTATTATCCCAAAGAGATTTTGATATTTTCAATACAATTTCTTTTTTAATTTTATTTCTCTACAAGAATTCAAACAATCTAAGGTGGCGTTTGTTTTTTTGTCTGAAATCTGAATAGACCTGAATTAGTCTGAATTCTGAATAGGTCTGAATGTCTGAATCTGAATAATATGTTTGTTTTTTCGTCTGAATCTCGAAAAATAAGTATTAAGTTGTTTGTTTTTTTCAACTTAAAAAGCTGAAAATATGTACTTTTACATTTGTATCCTTATTAAATTTGAATGTCAAATAAATAATATATTAAATACCACAATATTTTAACATTTATAAGTAAAACTATATTCAAGTGAATACATAATTATTTTAGAATTTTAATATATAAAATACCATAAATTTTAAATTTTATCGTATATAATATAAGAAAGAAAAAATATGGATATTTTTATGTGGGGTAAATATCTATGGGTGAGTTTTGGAATAGACATGAAAAATAAATTATAAAACAGGGATATTTTTGACATTAGCAAGTAATTGACTTAATTCAGATTTCTCCATTAAGTAAAAAGCTAAAAAAATTAGCTTATTTTATTAAGTCAAAATTATCTAAAAAGTCTGATTAAGTTATAAAAACAAACACCTCTAATTAACTTAATTAATTAAGTTAAGTCACTTTAAGTCATTAAGTTAAAAAACAAACGCCACCTAAGTCATGCTCTTAATTAAGTGATCGATTTATCCAACGGGACAAATTACATGATCAAATTTTATTGTCATAATCCAATACCAGAACTCCTTACTACATACGATGGGCTTTTTAAAAAAGCTAGTGCATCAAAACAAAGAGATCTGAGCTTGCTCTTCCATAGAACCAAAAATTACATGAAAAATTAGGACTAGTTAAAATTCGATGTAGCAAAGTAAAAAATAGTATAGCCTTCTAATGATGTATTCACGAGTGTTCATCACTTAAGGAACAATAAGTTCATGAAATTTTTATACTTTATTTGTGTAGAGACATAGCGTACCTATTTATTATTTTGAGTTTAAATCTTAATTAACATACGCTTTCATGAAAATTTTAAGCCATTTTGCATACAGCCATGTTAATGTTCATTTGTTCTTTGAAGGTTGTTCGAATATATTTTCATAGGATGATTCTGAAATTTGTTCAAGACTTTAAACTTCTTCCGAACCTATTTTCCTTTTTAGTTTCAATCAAATAATTGGTCGATTTTATTAAGTTGTCAATGTTGAATTTGGAATAATTATAGGAAATTTCAAGTAATTGACGAAATCAATGCATCCTTATGAAATTAAATGATGACATCTGAGAAGGAGTACAATTTTTAGGTACCTAACTACCTAAGGATCGGTCTTCTTGTAGAAAGGTCCTTTTCATAGCAGATATAAAGGAAATATATAAATAATTTGAATTGTACCTTCATTAATAGATTCTTATATTCTATTCAAGATACTTGATTAAAGGTATGGTCTATCCACAATGAATTGATTTTTACTTTTCAATCCTTGTTTTATTTGTTCTCTTTTGTGTTTGTAATGTAACTTAAACATTAGAGTCTCAAAAAAGTTGTAGCTTAGAGTTTTCCTTTATCTTATACAATAATATTTAATTCATAAAATTTTAATAAGTTAGGTATTTGAGGGAAATGTCTTCCGATTATTTTCTTAGTGTACGACATGACGTACTATCAAAATATAATAAATGACACGTTATACAGACTATGCGCTGATGCATACACTGTAGGACTTCTTGTCCATTGTTGCCCTCAAGATGACATATCGTTTGTAAAGTTGAGATTTAGCTATGACTTGAATATTTATTTGTTGTGGATACAATAATAAATCTCATAGACAAATTAGAAATACAAGCAATAAGTCATCATCAATCTGGAAATTGAAGTTTAATGAAAAAAATTCAGTAACAATGATTTAGGAATTTAGGCCATTGAACCTAGAGAAGATCCTAGTTCTGTCAGGTGCTTCGGCACCATCTACAACATAAAGGGGTATTCTAGTTCTAGCAGCCTCTGTCTGCAGGATCGTGGCATCGGTTTCATGCATTAGCACCTGAGAGTCCCTATTACCGTCTGTAACCTTTCATCTGAAAGTGAGGAACGAACTTCTCTGCTTCTTCTTTGGCCATAGCCTCTGTCTGCAGGATCGTGGCATCGGTTTCATGCATTAGCACCTGAGTCCCCATTACCGTCTGTAACCTTTCATCTGAAAGTGAGGAACGAACTTCTCTGCTTCTTCTTTGGCCTGCTTTAATCTGTCACTCTTTGCTCAGTAATGGTAACATTGACAATTTGCCGTCATTCTTGCTCTGCAGCTAGCAGGAGTTGAATTTCATTCTGTCCCCTACAGCCTTACATACTTGATATAATTTATGATCATGCTTCTGTAAGCAACCGGTGTTCAAGTCTGCTTGAGATTCCATTCCCTACTTACCTCACTGTTCTCTAGTCCTGGTAATATTCTTTTAGCCATCAATCATAATATTTGGATGACTGCTAAAACAGGAGCTCATATACTATTTTTAAAAACTGAACAAAGAATTCAGAACATCCATCCGTTCCAACATGGCTTCTTTTCAGTAAAGACAGAGAGTTATCTGTTGTGGGATAATATGTTCATCTTAATAGATTTGAACATCCGTTCGAGTACACGTTCCCATTGTGTTGTGCAAAATTATCATCAAATGAGCTGTCGAGTGAATTATTTTTAAATCCATGCACGGGTTGTACAAGGACATCGGCTCAATTCCTAAACAATTTGCATCCACATGCATTACAAGCTAATGACATTCATGAGACATCAGTACTGGCATTTTATACAACTATAAACCTTTAAAAAGCAATCATAGTTTCAAAAAAAGAATCATAAATCTATAGTACCACCATCACCTCAGTGATATATATATGATAACAAAATCAAGCCCAACTAACTTTGTATGTAAAGACTAATTTCAGTGTGCAATAATTGAACTATTTGAGTATCTCATTCTTTTACCTGGAGAACCACTTCCTTCTTCACCTTCACCACCTTTTCTGGCCATATACAAAAAACAGTGGAGATCTAATTGAAAACTATCAGAGGACCCTAACTTGACAAGTCTTGGAGCCTCTTTCAAACAATAATATTTGCTCATAAACCTCTTCCTTCGAACCCCTTCTCTGAAACTGCTCTCCCCCAATTATCATTGCATTCAAAACTTCACCATTCTTTAACAAGTATTTGATCAGTTTCATTTCATTTTCCTCACCTTCAAATTCCCCAATTACGATTATCTTGACATGTGACAACAAACAACCAAGCACCAATGATGGTTCTGGCCACTCAAAATCAACTCCCTGATTGGAAAAACAAAATAAAATAAACATCAGAGGCAAAAATTTCCGTAACAGTCCATACAAAAGTTCATCACATCCTCACCTCCTCAAAGACAATTGATTCCAACTTAGGCATTCTACTGAAGATGTGTGCAAGTGATTGCCAACCACAAGCTCCAACTCCTTCCACTTCTAAACGGTTTAGAAAGGGAAGTGTAGGAAAGGAGTGGTCATTAGCATAGTCAAGTCTGTCAAGAGCCTTCCATGAAGAAAAAGACAATAATTAAAAAGCATTCACGTGGAAATAGAACTTCCTGTTAATGTTTTTCCTCGAAAAATAGAAATTGCACCATCAGTCAGTTTCAAGAATACTATATTTAATAGAAGACATGCATCAAAGTGAACACTAAATATGTGTAGCAGAGGCTCAAAATATAATAGAAAGAGCATATTGGATTAAGACTTACAGACATGGTGCCACTAGACAAGGACAAAGATTTGATCTTTTTGATATCTCTGAGCATATCCACCACTGCTTGCGCCACATCTTCAGGCGAATCATAATCTAGGATGCACTCAATTCCATAATCAACAACTGCTTTGGTTAAGGAATGTAGTTCATGCACCACATACAATCCTGGGCCGTGATCCCTGATGTAGAGTTGTTCAAGGTTTGGGGCCCTGATGATAACCTTGTACTTTGTGATATAGTCTTCTTCAGGGGCCTCTAATTCTAACCTTAGCCTCTTCAAAGTAAGGGATGGAATATTTAAAGTCACTGAATCGGTACCATAAATATATCCCTTTATTGACAAATCTTCAAGGGCAGGGCATTTGGAAAATAGCCAGTCAGAGAAGTTGTTATCTATAGTATTTAATATAACATGAAGAGTCTTGGCACTTGGGAAAAAAATTGTAGGAGCGGTCTTGATAAAAAAGTTCATATCCAGTTTAAGAACTTCAAGTGTTTTGCAAGTGTAAATGCAATGAGGCAACTCAATACACTCATCATCATTAAGAGAAATTTCAATTTCACGAACATTACACATAGTTGCAAAAGAAACCCATAATTTCAAACGTGAAGAGTCCACAAGCCCGCAACAACGGAGAGAAAACTTGTTAATGTTTCCCGAGGCAGAAAGAAGCACACGATTTACAAAATTCTCAAACCTGGTCGAAGCAACGGTAGACAAATCTAAATTGCGTTGAAACTCCAAGCATAATCTGTCGTCAAAGCAAAGATTGGGAAGCGAAGTCCAAACAAGCTTCCATGTTGAGGATAAAACGCAAGTTGCCACGGCATACTTTGTGGGAAGAAATGAAAGGATGTGACAAAGGATTGCATTGGGTAAACAGCTGATCCTATCTTTCGTGCTGGGACCATTCATCATGGAACCAACCTGACCAAATTCAATTTCAAATTCATTCTAAATCAGTAAATCATAATATATACATATATAATTTAGCCTAATAGAAACCCTAATTCCAAAGTCAATTCTTATACAACACGAATCATGTATTTAAAATTTCAGTACATACTACCGAGTTTGAAAAAAATTCAATACATACAATAATTTCTTCAGTTCTTGCACAAAATCGTAGCGGCTGGAAGCTTGCACAAATACATACAATAACAGTACCTTGCGCGGCTGACGACGGCGGCGGCTGGACAGTGGCAGAGAAGCTGCTGAAGACGGCAGCAACCGGCCGGCGTCAGTGCGCCGGTATTGGGTGTGTGGGCCGGTGGGTTTGTTTTGTTGGCTTAGGTAAAGACTGAATCTCAATCCCAGCCTTGTGTTCTTGTTAGGCCTGCTTCCGTTGCGGCTGTCAAAAATCCAATAATGGCCTGATCCGGTTGTTGACTTCAGCCTGCTTTTACTGCAGCCTCGTTTAGTAGTAATAGCGCCTGGAGGACAGAGTAATGCTTTTTACACCCCTGTAGTATCTTAAATTTTAATATATGATATAAATAAATTTTTTTTATTTATAAAATCGTAATAATTTTAAGTCAATGAAGGGACGAATTGCTTTTGAAATACTATGTTTATTTTAAAAATTATCATCATTATTAATTTTAAGTCAATGAAGCAATACATCGATGAGATTAAGCGGCCTATTTAGGGCTTGCTTTAATTACTTGACGGTAGAGCTGGTAAAATGGGTCATCGAGTCGTGTTCATATCGTGTCAGTTTCGTGTCGTGTCAAATTTAGGTCGACTCAAACCTGACTCATTTAATAATCGTGTCAAAATATTGATACCTAAACCCGACACAAGAAAATAATCGAGTTACCTAATAACCCGCTTAATATCTATATATTAAACAAAAGTTAAATCAAATATTTACACACTATCGTATATACGTATGTATATACATACATGCATAATTTATCGATATTATAAAATATACATATCTACCAATATATTACACATTTACAATTTTGAGATTTTAATTATATATATATATATTATATCAATATTATAAAATATACATGTCTATCAATTTTTACACATTTACACTATTGAAGCTTTAAATGTATTTAAAATTTTATAAATAAAACACTAGTTGTGTTTATATTCACCCTTTTAAAGAATAAAAAAAAAGAAGAAAATCATCTTTAATATTTGAGTTTTAATGATAAAAATATGTAAATTATTTCAAAATAAAAAATATAATCGGGTCACTGATCGGGTAAATGGATTAAAAATTTTAACCCTAACCTGACATGGAAAAAAATCATATTGACCCGAATCCAACCCATTTAATAATCGTATTGAATTTGACGACTCATACTTATTTATTTATGTCGTATTCATGTCAGGTAATCGGGTCATATCAAATTTTGCTAGCTCTACTTAACGGTTGTTTAATGAAAATGAAATTAAAATATTTAAGTTTATAATATGTTTATGTTGTTTATATTCTTTAAGCACAATTAAAAGAGAAAAAAAAAAAGTCATTCTTTTAGTTTGGAGGGTAGCTAGATGCCAAAAAGTAAAATGGACAACGTGGACAAATGTAAAAACTATCTGAATTTGTTAACAACACGGACAAAAGTTGGTATCTTCTAATTTGCAAGGACCAAAATATTTTACATCAATTTGGAGGGTAGCTAGATGACAAAAAGTAAATCAGCAAAAATTGACAGGAGTCTTTAAATTATATTTAATGTAACTTATATAATTTATGTGAACCACATAAATAATAAATCCTATAATTTTATGTGATTCACATGAATTGTGTATGTTATATTGATTGTAACTTAATATTTAACAAAACTTATATGGCACACCAAAAATTGTTGTAAATAGTAGAAAGCATATGTGGATTCCACCCAATAATGCTCTATCCATTATTTTTTTTTATTGTTAACAATCTTAAGTGCTCTCTTCATTAATGTTTTTATGATTAGAAATGTGACTGCTCCATCTACTAATATTTATATATTATTATTCCTTTGATTCATTTTTTCCCTAAAAATATTTTATTCTTATTTCTTCAATTTTCATCTCTTTGTAATTTAACCATTATTTGTTCATATATCAATTTTTAAATAATTACGTACGTACGATTCTTTTAAATTATAACATTCATCCCCTCTTATTCATAAAAAAATAGTTTATTTATGGCCAAGAATTAATTCAAAAATAATTATACAGGTTATTTGTTGACCAATAATATCTTTATACCGTTACCATGAAAAAAAAAAATGTACACCGAAGAATGCGACCGCGGAACAACACTGCCAAGTGGCCAAGTCCCCAGATATTGATCGACCTTGGCGACTGGTCGGGGTTATACTGGACATAAATGAAATTAGAAAATTTCTGATTTGTAACTGTACCTCCCAAACATGTAGTAAAAATAATTAATATGAAACTTTCCAAAAAATAATAATAATAAACATGAAACTACAGAGAAATTCATGCATTCTTTCACTTTCATTATTTTTTTTCTGAATATATATAGAATTCTCTTGCTTTCATCTTTGTTTTCTTTCTTAAATTCATTCTCTCAGCTATTGCAGAATAAAAGCTCAATTTTAGACATAAAAATTTAAAAATGAAGTTTTCAGAATGATATAACGGGTATATTCTTCTTGTTCATCGAAATTTTCTTTCTTTTTTCTTTTTAATATATAGGATGAATAATAATAAAAAAAATTAAGTCACGTGTTAATAGATTGAATTTATAGACCACACCAAAGATAAGATTTCAAAAGACCCATCACAGTTTCCGGAAATATTTTTACTTCCACAACCATCGGCCGGGCCCATCTCTTTGAAATTCATGTTTCTGTGTTTTGTTTCCCTCTCTGCCATCATCTCCTTTTACCTTGTGTTTCAAGAAACAAGACTTGTCTTCAAAGAAACCAAGAATTACTACCATGGCCTGTCCAGTGTGCAGACATTTCAAAGAAAAATGCAAGGAAGATTGCCCTCCAGCCTCATGCCTCCCGCGTAGAATTGAATAGCAAAATCTTTTAAATTTGTGGAGTACAGAGTCCAAATCAAAATATCTCTTGTTCAAAATCACTGTCGGTTGAAATAAACCTCAAGAGTCCGGTTTCCTATATACCAAGGAGTACAGGAGTTATTCACCATCTTCTCCAGCACATTGCTTCTTTGTAAAATCAAGCTGAACAACCAGGAACTGACCAAAATGCGCCGCCCTGTGCTCCATCATCTATGCTGATGGCGAGTTCAAACAACCTTTCTTGAATGTCGATTCTTTCACCGGTATTGATAAAAAAGGATTGACCCATTTTTGTCTATTAGTACTAATTTATTCTTTCCCCATACTTCCTACATCAATATTTTTGATAAATTCTTTAAGAACGAAATCCAAGTCAAATAAATCCTTTGCGGCATCCTACTTTCAGAAGATTTACATTGGTGCTTGCTTTATTATACTTTTTTAGGCTAAATTAATCAATGTTAACACATTGCCACGCAACAATGTTTATTTATTTCATTTTTCATGAAAAACACAGTACACGTAATAAACAAATAAAATCTCTTGTATATCTCAAGAGATCTTATCAACTGAATTAAACCAAATCTTCAATTAGATAATTGACAAGAAATGATTCCCATCGCTTTATTCAATTAAACATAACATGAAAGAGTAATAGTATAATTAACCAGTGTAGTCAGAGTTTCTCCCGTATTGAGGGACAACAAGAAGATCAAGATTGTCATTCACATTGCCATCATCAACAATACTGAGAACATGAAACAGTAAGACAGTCCCCTCCGACCAATTGTTATTACCTGTGCCGGTAGCTTCCATAATCTTCAAATCAGAAAAGATATCTACTTCCGGATTCGAAATTACAAAGTAATGATGTTGCTTTTGCGAGTTCTTGGTTCTGCTTGCTTTATTTTCTCCCGTATTGAGGGACAACAAGAAGATCAAGATTGTCATTCACATTACCATCATCAACAATATTGAGAACAGGAAACAGTAAGACAGTCCCCTCCGACCACTTGTTATTACCTGTGCTGGTAGCTTCCATAATCTTCAAATCAGAAAAGATATCTACTTCCGGATTCAAAATTACAAAGTCATGAAGTTGCTTTTGCGAGTTCTTGCTTCTGCTTGTTTTTTTATACTTATGAACCTTTGTATTAACCACTCAATTAATTCCCACTTCAACACTACAAATCACTGATTTCTAACATGCATTGGTTTATTTATTTAGCTCAAGCACATATTAAGAAATTCAATTTAAACAAACAGCACCCATATTCTTCATAACAGTGATAAAAACCCATTTTCATTGGACACAAAATTCATAGAAGAGTTACTACTTTCTAACATCACAATATCATATGGTTCGATTCGCTTATACCTTGATAAATGGGCAACGAAAGCCACAATAACAACATGCAGAAGCTTGAAGAGAAAGAGTCAAGGGCCAACTGGGTTCAGCCCATTGGAACCACCAGACACGCTGCTCCGTAGCAAAGCACCTCCAAAATCATGAAGAGAAATAAAGACTGGTAAATGTAGGTCTGACTGTACGGTATATATTGAAAGTAATCTTTAACTGAGTATACCGTATTATTATTAACAGCTTGCTCATGAAGAGAAATAAAGAGACTGAAGACTCGGCTACCAGGCAGCAGCCACATTGTCGAGAGACAACCATCATGAAGTTGGGTCCTATCATATTCATATTTTTAAAATGAAAAGATAATAGGCAATTGAATTCAAATTCAATGGTTTAAATTGAGATTCCGAGCTTTAACTACGGTGCGGGATTTCTTAATCAAATTTAATTCCATATATAATGTCTATTATACTATTAAATTGTATGACGTAACAACTTTCTCACACTTTATTCAAAATACGAGAACTCTCGCCAAATAAGCACTGTTATATAGATATAGCTATAGGTACACTAACTGATATTCAACCCCCCCACTTCGTTATGCAAAAATGAGTACAATGATATTCCCATTGTTAGCTAGTAATAAGAAGGCCACGGCCCAGCCACCCACTGACTAATGATATTTTTGGCCAGTAAATTTTCGGAATCAAACATTTTGTGTTTGTAGCCGATTAATAGATGTAGGAAGGTGGGTTGATTTTAAATTTTTTGTGTTAATACTTAACATTAGGGCCCACGTCTTCCGGCTAATTCCAAGTGTAGAAACTCTCCAAAGGCCAATGCCTTTTGTAGCTCTTGAAGTGGTATTATGATGATGATGATGATGATGATGATGATGATGATGATGATGTACCAGCTGAATTGCTGCCAGCTTCTGGGTTTTTTAATTCAATATAATCTACAAGTTGAGCCTCCGCAACTTTTTATTAAAATAAAGAAACAAACAAATTTTGGGAATGATATTTATCTTCTTTAGCCAAAGATTTTATGCATTTTCTAAGTTTGGTGGCGCACTAGGCAGCATAATACGACGGCAAAGATTCTGTCCAAACGTTGATTTTAAAAGTATCCAAATCTGTAAATTTCAATCATTTTTTTAAAATTGTGATAATTGATCAGGGAAAAAAGTAACATTGTTTGATCAACTTGGTATCGCAAAGCCATTTGTGGTGACGCTTGATTTAATTATTATTTCGAGTGTTGATCACGTGAATCTGATCATCAAGTAGAAAATGTGTTCCGTGTGAGTCATGTGACTACCTACTTCAAATGGAATAAATTAGAGAGAGAGAAAAAAGAAGTAAGGAATGATGTTTCTTCTAATTATTATTATTTTCCTCCTCAAGATGAGATTGAAATTTCAATTCTCAAATAATGGAAAATTCCTTTTTATATCTACACCTTCAAAATTTAGAGAAATGGTTTTACTATCTTTTGATCATAACACTTTTTATCTCTATTATCTCAATAAAATTAACTTTAATATTTTATAATAAATACAATAAAAATATTAAAATAAATGTATTAAAATTTAAATTACTTTAAATATTATGTAAAATAATAATTTTAATATTATTAGTATGTGAATTTTTTTAATTGTAAAATGTATTTAATGAAAATATTTATTTAAAATATCTACAAAAAATAATAATATTTTATTAAAATAAATTTGATAATTTACATAGTTAAATTTATTAAAATATTTGAGTGTTGTTAGTCTACTTCATAGATTATGTTATTTATATAATATTTGTATTTATTAAAAAATTTAAAGTCAATTCTTTTGAGATAATAGAAATAAAGGGTATAATAATAAAAAGGAGATTTTGGTATCATTTTAAAAAAAACTTGAGGGTATTAATAATTATTTTCTCAAACTTAAGGGTGTGGATGTCTTTTTTTCTTTCCTAAATATTGAAAGGTTCTCAAATAATGGAAATTTATTTTTGATGATTCGAGCTCCTCGTGTTCAAACCTGGATGTCTTCCCATCCAGTTTTATCTTTAACTATTGAGGTTGTCTTCTGTAATGATTGGTGTTGAATATGGTTAGAGAGTGACTTCTCCCCAATACTTTTAATCAAAGATTATAACTCTCTTTGGACTCTTCACAATAAATGAGTTAATTGTCTTCATTTATTAAAAGAGATGGAATTTAAGGGTTCTCATATTTACATAAAGAAGAATTTAGTTGTTAATTCTTCAATAAACATAGATTATCTTATATATTTTTTTTTCATTTACCATATCATTCACTAGTTTTTATTTGGAAGAATCTTTTATAAGATACTTAAGATTTACCTAAGTATCGTGTTATTATGTAACTTGTAATTTTTCTCTCAATTTTTCATATTAATAAAGTTTTCCCATTTATTAAAATTTTTCTCATTTGTTTTTTTTTTAAATTATTCTCCATTTAGTGATCTAAAGTATTTAAAATTTGAAGACCTAGTTATCTCGCTATAAAATTTCCTTAAATTAAAAAAAAAATACCCATTATCAAATTGGCAACCTCATACAAGTTGTAACACGTTATTCCAAGAATTGCCCACCCACAGATCCGCTGAAAAAATTTATCCAACCAAATAAATAAAACGAACAAGCGAATAACAATAACAAAACGACGTCATAGCGACACTAACCGGAGAGTTCATAGAGGTGATATGGTAATTTAATTTGAATCGGACGTCGCGTCCTGCCCTACCCACCGCTACCACTTACCATAACCAAACTACCAATCTTTGTTTTGTCACAAAAAAAAAAAAAAAAAAAAACCCTAAAAAACTGCCAAACTTTGTTCGAACAACGTGGAAGTTTCCCCCAACTTGACGCAACATGCTGACAACTAGTTACAGACACTGCTCGCGTCGAACTCCACACACATCTGAATTACGATAAGGACTTCGCTTAAATACAATAAACATTGTTATATTGAAAATGCTTTTCAAAATCTACTAAGTAATTAGGTGATTCTGAAAAAAAAAAATTCAAAATCAAAACTAAATTTTAACTTCTCAAAATCATATGTGAACCTCCAAACAATAATTCCAAATTGGTCTTATGTAATTTTAGATCCAACCTTCACATATCTCGTCAAGACTCAAGAGATGATAAAGAAAAATTTTCCTCAAAAAATATCTCATCGATTATGTATCTACGCTATTAGAGTTTCCTTATAAAAGAATCAATATTTTACTTCTCATAGTTTCTTCCTAAAAATTTGTTTTTCCAAAAAAAAATAAAAAATCATTAGCTTTAATAATTATAAAATGACATAAATTTAAATTGCATCAAAATGTTGTGAAAGCATATTCGCTAACTTAGTTTTTTTGAAGGTTGAAATTATAATGGATGTGGTAAATATTAAATTTATTTTATAGAAAAGATAGTTTATTTGAATTATTGTTAGATATGTTATAGAAATAATTAGTTGCGAAGAGAATTAATTAACATTTGGTAAAGTTTATCTATAAAAGTACTGTAAATTTTTTAAAGAAGTTATTTGTGTTTGGTAAATTTGATTATTAAATTGCCGTAAGAATACAAATGAATGAAATGGATTTAATATTAAAATAAAGATTAACTAAATACTAAACTTAATTTTTAACTCTTCAAAATCACTTTTGAATTACTTAAAAGCAATCACAAACAAACCTTAAGTGGAACATTTTCTAAATTTTTACATATTAATAATAAAAGAATGATAAATTCCTACTATATCTAAATTGATAACACTAAAAGAATAAAAATTAAACCCGTTTAGTGCGGACACACATTCCGAGATCAAGGATATTTACAAATAAAATTGGCATCCAGCCTCATTCCCTTAGTTTTTTTTCTTTATTAAATGAGTAATAATATGATTAGCTTTTTACCCACGTAATAAACTTTAGACGCTCAGCTGACAGAACCTTCTAAATAATAGAGGAAGATGAAGCAATAGAACTAAAATGATAATGACACCTTTAGACGCTCAGTTGACAAACACTTCTAAATAAGAGTGGAAGATGAAGCAATAGAACTAAAACGATAAAGAAATGGGTCCATAAATTTGTGGCGAGTTTGGGTTGAGTCCACTGATGCAAGAGGTTGGGATGTTCATAATCTAATTTGATCCGCTCAATTCATGATTTAAAAAAAAATTCGATCAGTAAAAATTTAATTTGTGGATTAGTGTATTGGATTATATTGACAACATGAAAATCAGTAGTCGGTGAATTGGATACGGATTTACTTCTGTAAATTCGTAAAAATCCGTGAATCAGCAAAAAAAATATTTATTTAATTAAAAAATAAAATATAAATGTAGCATTGCTACTTATTAATAAATAAATAAGTTAAAATATAATTAAATTAATAGCATATTACATTTTATTCAATAATAATATAAAATTTTTTTTTTGAATAATTAGATAAGCAAATATAGCTCTTAAACATTAAAAATCCTAAAGCAAAACAAAAAATCCTATTCTAAATAAAACATTTTAGCACATAACATCAAACCTCTACCCGGCTGCCACACAAGTCATCACTATTTCACTTCATCACTTGAGGTAATTAGCTTAATATCTTATTTTCATTTAAACCTTTTCAAACTCTTCAAGTTTCTTAATTTCTTCATGTTACATTCAAGCTCTTAGATTTCAAATTTTCTATATATTTAAATTCACAATTTTAGTTAATTTTCATGTATTAATCTAAACAAATAAGATTTTTTTTCTGTGTTATATTTTAAAACTTTAGAAATATATATTCTAGTTTTATTTAAATATTATTCAAATTTGAATTTAATTAGTAGTAAAACTATTTTGATATTATATTTTTTTAATTTAGTTACTTCGTAGATTGGACAAAATTAAAGATTTTCGCAAAATAATAAATTGAATATAGATTTAGTTAAATCCACATTCAATCTATAAAAAATATATATTATATTTAAATTGAGTTTCACCAATTCGTAAATTAGATTAATGTTTAGATTGGATTGAGTTTCACCTCTCCTCTCGTCACTCCTAAATTAGATTGGATTATAAATTTGGAATCTATAAAATTGTGAATAAAATATAAATTGATGTTTAATACCTAAAATTCAATCCGCCAACCACCTCTCATCACCTATTAGGAGTGATGAGAGGAGAGGTGGTCGGCGACGGTGACATAGCTGCACTGATGGAATGGAGAAGAAAGAGGGATTTGCTTTTCACTTTTCTCATTTATGTGTACCCGATTTTCAGTAACATCAGTGATTCAGTGCTACCCGATTTCCCCTCTAATCAATCTCTATTCATTTTTTCATCTGACAATTTTCTACACCACTTATTTTCTATGTCGTTTTCTAACGGGTCATATCATTTTGGCTGCACGGTGCAGATCATGCACCGTGGGCGGATCCATAAGAAAAATAATAATAACAAAACGACGTCATAGGACACGTATTGGATAGTAGTGGCGGTTAATTCATTTTGATCCAGACGTACCGTGCTACACACGATCATTACCCTCTTTAGCGGCGCCCCTACAAGTCCGCCACGAGGACCAGCCGAATAGGCGAAGAAGTAGACTATCCTCTCTAGAGAGGCCGACCATCACCGGTGAGGCTTCTTCTTTAATAGAGAACCAACATAAAAGCGTTTCAAGACGCTATTCTCCCTTGTGCTTCGTCCAAACGGAAAACGGCTAGGGGTGGGGGAGAGAAGCCGAGCCTCTGATCGACCGGGACATATAAACAGTTGTGGGAATAGAGACAGATTTGAGATTCCGTAGGTGCTATAAATTCTTTGTTCGAACAACGAAGTTTCCGGAGTCCCAAAACTTGGCGCCACATGCGGACAACTGGATACGGATACAAGTGACGTGGATCTCGATTACTTCAACAGTTTGTTTGCATAGGAAAATTACGACCAGGTACTTTGCATTTTACTTAAATACAAAAAAAAACGCTCTTAAGCTTTTTTTTTTTGAAAAAAAAATGTGGCGAGAAGATTCGTTTATGATTTATCTCTCTCTTAAAAAGTCTGTATTCTACAATCTTGATTTAGTAACTAAAAATTAGTTATTTATACCGAGAAAATATTTTTTTAATAAGAAATAAACTTAACATTTAAGAGGTAATAAATGTTTTCAACGACAAATAATAAATTTTTCATTTAAAAATTAAATTATAATGTTGAGAATTTAATAGATAGATTTGAATATTATTTCATGAGTACGCATTTTTTTAAAAGATAAATAATTTTATTTTTTTAATTATTTACTTTTTCTTTTTTTTGGTCTCGCCATTCTCATGCGGAAAAGATATTAGGTGTTTAAATTTGAGCAAGATTCCCGAGAGAAAAAGTTGTTCTGTTAAAACTAGGGGGGAAAAAAGAGAGAGAGAGAGATAAAAAAAGCAACAACTATAAATAAAAAAAATTGGAAAAACAAAAGAATCGAACTTTATGGCACAGGACAAAATAGGTGCTGTCACGAGGCAAGTGAGGTGTGACGTTTAAGAGAGCACGACTTAAACTGAAACGGAAAACTGAAGCTGAAACTCTCGGTGGAAATCTGTAATTGTAGCACTTTTGGTTTTCAGTTGTAGAATCCAACTCGCTCTCAAACTCCATCTCTTTCGACTTCAATTCAATTTAATTCCGCCGTCTAATCTTTTCTTATCTCTCTGTACAATGATAAATAAATAAATGTAATCATCCACAGATGAAAACCCAACCACCAACAGAAAAGATGGCCACCGCTGCTGCTTTTGAAAACTTGAATACGGCGGGGGTGGAGGGAGCGCAGGACCGGGAATCATGGACGGTGCCTCTGCTGTCGCATCAAAGATCAAGATCGAGCATCAGCAACTCAACTTCCCAAGTAGCGCTTGTCGGGGCTGATGTGTGCCCCATCGAGAGTCTTGACTACGAGATAGCTGAGAATGATTTCTTCAAGGAGGATTGGAGGACACGTGGCAGAAACCAGATGATTCAGTACATATTCATGAAGTGGTCGCTTTGCTTCTTGATTGGTTTGATTGTTGGCCTCATTGGCTTTTTAAACAATCTTGCCGTTGAGAATATTGCTGGCACCAAATTTGTTGTTACTTCCAATATGATGCTCGCCAACAAGTATTTATAGACATGCTCTCACTCTTGATTTAATTTAATTTAATTTTTATTTATTTATTTATTTATTTATAGTGATGATGATGTAATTATAATTGTGGTGGGTTTGTTGTCGTTACAGGTTTGGAATGGCGTTTCTGGCCTTCTCAATTCCGAATTTAGTACTTACTCTGTTTGCGTCTATTGTTACGGCTACTGTTGCGCCGGCGGCAGCTGGTTCCGGCATACCGGAAGTGAAGGCTTACCTTAATGGTGTTGATGCCCCGGAGATATTGTCGTTTCGGACTGTGGTTATTAAGGTGCGTTTGTTTATATTATTCGTACTTAATTGGTTGATAAGCAAAATTTTTATCCCAAATAAAGCAGAGCATTTGATTTGGAAATATTTTATAAGTGGCCTAACCATGCTTAACCGTAAGCCATGCTTTAAGGTGATATCGTGATTGTTTATGTAAATGGTGAGGGATACATGTTGGTCACTGCTTGCTTTTTCATGTTAGCTTTCAGAAGGGCTTCGTGAGTATGTTAATTTGGATAGAGTTGTAGGCTTCAAAATTACTCAGTTACTACTAACTCTGGTATCTCAGTCTCTTCTCTGTAGAGAGAGAGAGATAAAAAAAGCAACAACTATAAATAAAAAAAATTGGAAAAACAAAAGAATCGAACTTTATGGCACAGGACAAAATAGGTGCTGTCACGAGGCAAGTGAGGTGTGACGTTTAAGAGAGCACGACTTAAACTGAAACGGAAAACTGAAGCTGAAACTCTCGGTGGAAATCTGTAATTGTAGCACTTTTGGTTTTCAGTTGTAGAATCCAACTCGCTCTCAAACTCCATCTCTTTCGACTTCAATTCAATTTAATTCCGCCGTCTAATCTTTTCTTATCTCTCTGTACAATGATAAATAAATAAATGTAATCATCCACAGATGAAAACCCAACCACCAACAGAAAAGATGGCCACCGCTGCTGCTTTTGAAAACTTGAATACGGCGGGGGTGGAGGGAGCGCAGGACCGGGAATCATGGACGGTGCCTCTGCTGTCGCATCAAAGATCAAGATCGAGCATCAGCAACTCAACTTCCCAAGTAGCGCTTGTCGGGGCTGATGTGTGCCCCATCGAGAGTCTTGACTACGAGATAGCTGAGAATGATTTCTTCAAGGAGGATTGGAGGACACGTGGCAGAAACCAGATGATTCAGTACATATTCATGAAGTGGTCGCTTTGCTTCTTGATTGGTTTGATTGTTGGCCTCATTGGCTTTTTAAACAATCTTGCCGTTGAGAATATTGCTGGCACCAAATTTGTTGTTACTTCCAATATGATGCTCGCCAACAAGTATTTATAGACATGCTCTCACTCTTGATTTAATTTAATTTTTATTTATTTATTTATAGTGATGATGATGTAATTATAATTGTGGTGGGTTTGTTGTCGTTACAGGTTTGGAATGGCGTTTCTGGCCTTCTCAATTCCGAATTTAGTACTTACTCTGTTTGCGTCTATTGTTACGGCTACTGTTGCGCCGGCGGCAGCTGGTTCCGGCATACCGGAAGTGAAGGCTTACCTTAATGGTGTTGATGCCCCGGAGATATTGTCGTTTCGGACTGTGGTTATTAAGGTGCGTTTGTTTATATTATTCGTACTTAATTGGTTGATAAGCAAAATTTTTATCCCAAATAAAGCAGAGCATTTGATTTGGAAATATTTTATAAGTGGCCTAACCATGCTTAACCGTAAGCCATGCTTTAAGGTGATATCGTGATTGTTTATGTAAATGGTGAGGGATACATGTTGGTCACTGCTTGCTTTTTCATGTTAGCTTTCAGAAGGGCTTCGTGAGTATGTTAATTTGGATAGAGTTGTAGGCTTCAAAATTACTCAGTTACTACTAACTCTGGTATCTCAGTCTCTTCTCTGATTTTCTTTGATGGTAGTTTTTATACATTAATATGATTCTTTGTTTTATCTGACCAAACTTGCTGAAAGTCTTTGGATATTCTATTCTACACTAGGATAAATGTTTCATGTACCTTTTAAGTTAAGTTTATTGTTTTCTAAAGTAAAGGTATCTTTCATGTTTGTTCCACGTGCAGATAATTGGAAGCATTTCTGCTGTTTCATCTTCTCTTCTAGTTGGAAAAGCAGGACCCATGGTGCATACTGGTGCATGTGTTGCATCCCTACTGGGGCAGGGTGGGTCAAAGAAATATGGCTTAACATGGAAATGGTTACGCTTTTTCAAAAATGACCGAGACCGGCGAGATTTTGTAACATGTGGGTCAGCAGCTGGTATTGCTGCCGCTTTTCGTGCTCCAGTTGGTGGTTTGCTGTTTGCTATTGAAGAAATGGCATCTTGGTATACCAATCTACCCATCTCAACTTCCTTTCATTGTCTTTGGAAGTCATTTTTTATTTGTTGCTTTTAAAATATATATATATAAAAAAATTACCACAATTTCATTTGCTTAAAATTTAGAAATTCCCATTTTTCTAGTATTGCTATGTTAAGTTAATGTTTAGCTAAGAATGCTTCATGGTTCATGCTTTTGGTATGCTGAGGGAAAGTAGAATGGTTTGCCAAGATCATCCATCGTTCTATTAGCAACAGCACATTTTCAGCAGATCTCCATGAGTGGGTATAAAACATGGATTCTTTGGTTCTCCTTGTAAAGGTGGATCCTTTAATATTTACTGGATATGAAAATTTTATCTTGCAGGTGGAGAAGTGCCCTTCTATGGAGAGCTTTCTTCACAACAGCTATTGTTGCAATTCTGCTCAGAGCTTTTATTGATATTTGTAAGAGTGGCAAGTGTGGGCTATTTGGCACAGGGGGACTGATAATGTATGATGTATATTCAGCAGATGCTTCATATCACCTGGCTGATGTTCCCCTTGTGCTTCTCCTTGGAGTTGTAGGAGGCATATTGGGAAGTTTGTACAATTTTCTTTTAGATAAGGTTCTCCGGATTTACAACTTCATTAATGAGTAAGCAATTGGAGAAAAAATAAAACTTTTTCAGTATCTGATCTAATATTTGTTTGGGAAGCTCATTTCCATTATGTTTTTCCTTTTCCAGGAAGGGTATTGCTCCTAAAATTTTACTTGCTTGCACAATATCCATTTTGACATCGTGTCTTCTTTTCGGATTACCATGGCTTGCATCTTGCCGTCCTTGTCCATCTGATGCATCGGAAGCATGTCCAACAATTGGCCGGTCTGGAAACTACAAGAAATTTCAATGCGCTCCTGGTTATTATAATGATCTTGCTAGCCTAATATTCAATACAAATGATGATGCTATCAGAAACCTTTTCAGCAAGGACACTGATAAGGAGTTTCAGCATTCATCAATGCTCATATTTTTTGTCACATGCTTTTCTCTAAGTGTTTTAAGCTATGGGATTGTTGCTCCTGCGGGTCTTTTTGTTCCTGCTATTGTTACGGGAGCATCCTATGGACGGTTTGTTGGAATGTTAGTTGGTTCACACTCAAACCTTAATCATGGCCTTTATGCTGTGCTGGGTGCTGCTTCATTTCTTGGTGGATCCATGAGGATGACAGTTTCTCTATGTGTTATTATCCTAGAACTAACCAATAATCTACTATTGCTGCCTATGATAATGCTGGTTCTGCTCATTTCCAAGACTGTAGCAGATGCTTTCAATGGCAATATATATGACCTGATAATGAAGGCAAAGGGATTTCCTTATCTGGAAACTCATGTTGAGCCTTACATGAGACAGCTGACGGTTGGTGATGTAGTTACAGCCCCTCTTCAGCTGTTTCATGGAATTGAGAAGGTTGGTAATGTAGTTCATGTTCTCAGAACTACAAGGCATAACGGATTTCCTGTAATTGACGGGAATCCACTTTCCGAGACCCCAGTTCTCTATGGTTTAATCCTTCGAGCCCACCTCATTACACTGTTAAAGAAGAAAGCTTTCTTGCCCACTCCAAATCCAACTGTCAATGATGCTTTCAGTCAGTTCTCAGCAGTGGATTTTGCAAAAAGGGGCTCGGGCAATGGTGACAAAATAGAAGATATCGAATTATCAGAGGAAGAGATGGAGATGTATGTAGATTTGCATCCGTTCGCAAATGCATCGCCTTATACAGTTGTGGAGACAATGTCACTGGCTAAGGCTCTCATTCTTTTTCGAGAAGTTGGTTTGAGGCACCTGCTGGTGATACCTAAGATCTCCAATGTAAGAGACTCTATCCTTTTGCTTACCTTTTTATTCTTTTTTTACTTGGTCCTGAACTACATCAGCTATCTTTAGTTTATTCTGTCCTAAGTTTCATTCTTGAACCACGTCCAAATGGTAATATGATTCTCCACATATCCAATTTATTGTGTGCTGAGTGGTTCTCCTTTTTACTGGTCATGATTCCTTGATTACACAATGTGCTTTATTCGAGTTAGAACTATTGTTGGGTCATTTTCAGAAAGTTAAAATTTTTGAAATTATTTGTTATATGCTTTGAAGCCTGACTTGGAGGTCTCCTCTTTGAAACTATGGAAATGCCCATACCATATGAATCAAATTATATAAGCCATACGAAGAGGATCTTTGTTATTAATATGTGTATTTGTACGACATGTGTTTGGACCTGTGTGGATAGTCTGTTGGTTGACATGTTATCTTACCTGTGAAGAGGCCTGTTGCACTGTTTCCTAGGAGCTAAGCTTTTAGAATGATCGATTACTCAACTTGTTAGACTTGCAATCATTTTATCTGACCAATTTTATGGGCCAGTTCGGTTACTGCTATGGATATTTCTGAAGTAAATTATTTGATCCCCTAAGCGCATTGCCCTTGTGTTTGCAGTTGTGGGGTTTCGCAGTTTCTTCTTATTGTCCTTGCATGAGCACCATCTCTTCTTTTGCTTTGTCTGCGGAGTGGTGTGGTTTTATTGATAGTTTCTGACAATCATATGTGTCCCATTAGTAATTCAACTGCTACTTAATTGCAGGGGTCACCGGTTGTGGGTATCCTGACAAGGCACGATTTCATGCCAGAACATATATTGGCTTTGAATCCTTTGCTGGCAAGGAGCAGGTGGAAAAGATTGAGGATTCGCTTCCCACCTTCATTAAAACTGTTTTAGCAAATCTCAGTCATCACTCTTAACACACACACTCGAAAACCGAAGCTTCTAAATAATGTTCTTGAGCCGCACAAAGCTCCTGAATCATGCAAAGGTAGGGGTGGTGCCATTTTTTCTTTTATTTATTGAAGGCAGTGCTGAAGAGGAGGCAGTGTTCTTTTTGGTGTATTAGTACTAGATTACATTATTTGTAATCAATTTTGCTTTGGTGAAAAGTATATATGCATTTAGTAAACTTTTTAAGATAATTTTGAATTGACCGCCCTTCCTATTATGCTGATAGTCAGATAATCTTAGCCTGTTAGGATGAGTTTCTTTTCCAGCAAAATAAATAAATATGGTGGGAGTAAGAATTTTGAGTCTCCATACAAATATTATGAGAGTTAATTTCAGTCATTTTTTAATATTAAATAATTAAATAAAGACTGTTTCTCTCTTACGAAATATTAGTAGAGTGGACACTCCTCTAATATTAGAGAGGGTTTAAAGAATCTGAACAGAAATTCAGATGAGTACATGCCAAGAGAAGGTCTCAGTTGTATAATTTATTTATAAATATTAATTATAATATTTAATATAATATCTGATGTAATATAATAAATAAATAAATAAACATAAAAAAATTGTTTGTCAATGAGTAGGTCAACGGCAAAGAGACGGACAAAGAAGAGATGCCCTATTTCCTGCTGACACTTACCATAAGTTCGCAATTATCTTTGCAATAACAATTTGAAGAAACAACTTAAAAAAAAAACATAAAAACCGGAAAGCCAAAGAACAAGTGATGTTGAGATGCTGCAAATGACCATATTCCCTTTCTCTTTTTGGTTTTCATTTTTTACAACAAAGCTAAAATAAAATTAAGAGCAAAGCCACGCTCAAATTTATATTGCTACCCTTTCTTTACGCTCTTAAGGGAGTCTGCTCTAATTGTCCATAACTGCTCTCCAACTGATTTCATGTCTGGCCGATCATTTCGTATTGGAGCTGCACACTGAATTGCCAAACCAAACATTTTGGTAAGTATCTCCATACTGATTACTTCCTTAATTGAAGGATCCACCATATCCAATAGGTTTCCTTCATTGTATCTCTTGAAGGCCTGCACAACGAAAACAATATATACTTTTAAGGATCCAACATATCCAACAAGTTTCTGTTGCATGAAAGGGCAATTACCATTATTCCATGCAGATTTAGCTTACAAGCAATCTGTCAGAATCAAAATATTGTCAAAAGAAGACAATCTTACCCATCTAAGGGTCACCCGCTCTTCAGGTGGTCTCTTCAACTCTACAGGACGGCGTCCAGTTAGAATCTCAAGAAGTAAAACCCCAAATGAGTATACATCACTCTTGGTGGTGAGTTGATAGGTCTTCATATATTCAGGATCAAGATAACCAACTGTTCCTTTCACTTTGGTTGAAATGTGTGTTCGATCAGAATCCATTGGACCAAGCCTTGCAAATCCAAAATCAGCCACTTTTGCTCTCATACTCTCCGTCAGAAGGATGTTGGATGACTTCACATCTCGATGGATAATTTGCTTCTCTATTCCAAGAAAAGATATAAAATTGGCCATTTGTTAATAAAAGAAAATACAGAATTGATGAAATGAGCATGAGAATAGAATTAATTACTGAGGGCTAACAGAGGGATAAGAAAGTTGCAGCTGCAATTGTAGGATTTCTCAATGGATTAGGAAGACCACCACTTACTACAATCATGCAAAATATCATAGAGGTAGTTCCATTGATAAGAATGTAAATGTAGAAGTCAATAACTTAGTTATGAATTGCGATACAATCATAAAGATTTATGAAATAAAAGGTCTGATAATGATTTTCTCTTTTCATCTTATAGGCAATACTAAGATCTGACACTTAAAAGTAGAGACCAATTGTTTTGCATCAAAACTCAAAAGGCTGCATTTACAATGGAAACAGAGTCACGAACAGAATCTAATTGACTTGAACAAAATTAAGGCAAGTTTCATTCCGTCATTGCAATTTGATTCAAGGTCAGTTATCATTAAACCCTACCAATACTTTTGAAGTATTACACCAATAATTCCAGACAATACAGTACATTCAACATAGTTTTTCTTCCCCTTTTGTTCTACAGTTGGTCATTAGGTGTTAATAATAACAAAATGCAATTCTAGATGATAAATTGATAATCTTAGAAACTATTAACCAAGTCCAAAAATTTTCACCTGCATATAAATGGAGATATGTTAGTCCATGGGCAACATCAATGGCTATCTCAAGCCGCTGATTAAAATCCAGGGTTTTTCCATACTGACCTGCCCAAAGAAAGAAAGAAACAGGAAAAATGTTAGCATTCGCAATCTGGTTAAATAGAAAATTTTAGCAATCTTATATTGACGCAACCTTACCATCCAAATGTTCTCTAAGTGTACCATTTGGTACGAACTCTGTTATAATAAGGCGCTCATTTCCCTTATCAACAAAACCAAGTAGCTTCACTAGATTCCGATGATCAATTTTGGATAGAAGTTCAACTTCACTACTGAATTCGGTTTGCAGGTTCTCAAACTGCTCCTGTACAAGTGATATGAATAAAACCAGAAAATTCAGTTATCTAAGATCATTCATTTGACAAAACCAGTGATAAGAAGAAAGCTAATTTCCCATGATCATTCATTTGATCAGAAGATCAACTTCTGACATGTGCATGTTCATTACCAATACAATCAATTTAGAAACATAAGGTTAAGGAGAACTGAAAATTAGGCAACGTTATCCGGTAAAAGGAGACTTATAATGCCACGATATAAGGACTCCTTTATCGAATAAATAAAGATTAACCATGTCATCAACTTATGGCTTTAGAATATATTAACTCTGGTTCATCCTACATTTCCACCATTATTTATAAGATAACTTGATAAACTTTTGTTCTCCGGCCCCTCCAGTCACAGCATTTATCACTCAAACCTGCGTAGCTGCCACTCTTTTGAATGATTTCAAACCATAGCAAGTTTAGGCTGCAAGGGGCCACTACTGCCTCAAAATTTTATTTTCTTTCTCCTTTTATGCCCATAACCTTGCAAGAGTCAGGACTCAGACTCTTATTGAAATTAAGCAGCCTCACCTAACCCTTCGGTGTAAATAAGGTAACTAACCCAAGAGATGATATTACTACCACTAAAATGGACTTGTAAAGCCCACATGACTCTCTACCTATGGGATAACAAATTGATATTGAACTGTTAACCAAGCCGATTGAGTCTATCTCCCAATATGTTCAAAACCTTCAAGCAAATGTCTACAGTGAGATCTTTAAATAAGTCATGGTTAACCAAACCTCTGGTTCCTCCCTAGAACATAGTCAATATAATAGAGGTCTAAGGATGTGTTTGGGATTAAGGTTGGACAGCTGTAGCTTAAAAGCTACAGCCCTAAAGTGTTTGATAAACACTAACTGCTGTAACTTAAAAGTTATGTTGATATGATTTTTCAATTGTATAATGAAAGATCTATTATATCTTTAATAATTTTGTCAAAATTATTATTTAAAATTTATATTTACTACATACTATTAACTTTTTCTTCATGGTTATAACTTTTTTTTCTACAGCAATTGTAACTTAAAAGTTATGTTGATATGATTTTTCAATTGTATAATGAAAGATCTATTATATCTTTAATAATTTTGTCAAAATTATTATTTAAAATTTATATTTACTACATACTATTAACTTTTTCTTCATGGTTATAACTTTTTTTTCTACAGCAATTGTAACTTAAAAGTTATGTTGATATGATTTTTCAATTGTATAATGAAAGATCTATTATATCTTTAATAATTTTGTCAAAATTATTATTTAAAATTTATATTTACTACATACTATTAACTTTTTCTTCATGGTTATAACTTTTTTTTCTACAGCAATTGTAACTTAAAAGTTATGTTGATATGATTTTTCAATTGTATAATGAAAGATCTATTATATCTTTAATAATTTTGTCAAAATTATTATTTAAAATTTATATTTACTACATACTATTAACTTTTTCTTCATGGTTATAACTTTTTTTTCTACAGCAATTGTAACTTAAAAGTTATGTTGATATGATTTTTCAATTGTATAATGAAAGATCTATTATATCTTTAATAATTTTGTCAAAATTATTATTTAAAATTTATATTTACTACATACTATTAACTTTTTCTTCATGGTTATAACTTTTTTTTCTACAGCAATTGTAACTTAAAAGTTATGTTGATATGATTTTTCAATTGTATAATGAAAGATCTATTATATCTTTAATAATTTTGTCAAAATTATTATTTAAAATTTATATTTACTACATACTATTAACTTTTTCTTCATGGTTATAACTTTTTTTTCTACAGCAATTGTAACTTAAAAGTTATGTTGATATGATTTTTCAATTGTATAATGAAAGATCTATTATATCTTTAATAATTTTGTCAAAATTATTATTTAAAATTTATATTTACTACATACTATTAACTTTTTCTTCATGGTTATAACTTTTTTTTCTACAGCAATTGTAACTTAAAAGTTACAGCACCTCAATCCCAAACAAGACATAATTCTAAAGGCACTCTATGCCTAGAATACCACCCATCCAAGGTTCAAGAGGCCCAATGCCATGTACTCTAGAAAAGAACTCCTAGGTAGTAGAGTCAACCCAATAATATAGGAGCCTTGATATGGATATCTCCCATAAGATAAACTTCACCAACCAAGGAGAAAGAATTCCCAGAAATATTAAAATGGTGAAAAACTATGGCACAAGAAGAATTGCCAAACATATGGAGGACTGCCTTACCTTCTTTGCTCGTTTAATGGCGACCAGCAGGCCATCTTCTAGCTGGGCCTTGTAGACAGTTCCAAAGCCACCTTCACCAATTCGTAGTGATGGTGAGAAATTACGGGTAGCTTTGACAACCTGACTCATATTGAGATGTACAGATCCAATTCTAGTAAGTTTTGGAGACATTGTGAATCTAGAAGGACTAGGTGGTACCCTCATTGGACTTGGTGGAACCTTATCAGCACCAGAAACTTTTTCAGAACCAGAATTCACGTCTAAGGAGGAAGCAGAATCCACTGCAAGAACAGAATTGTTTCTCTGTTAATATAGCATCGAGAATCAAGAATGCCAATTGTGACATGATTTACATAAAACATAAGCTAGCCAAGTTATCACCAAAAAGAGGAAATGAAGACTAAGAATACAGTAGAATAGTAGATGATAAATTGTACATGCCATTACAGGGGATTCTTAATTAAAAAAAATCATTCAGTTGTATAGCTGCATAAAATTGTGAAGCATATCTGGAGCTATAAATAGTTTGCATTTTGTCATCATGACATTGTATGAGATTCCTATAAGAAGGCTTACTTGAATTTGGGTCCCTGGCAAGAACAGTGTGGGCAGTTGCTTTCCGTTTTTTATAAAAGCAAGGACAGAGAAGAGCACAAGACATGACGAACAATCCAGTTGCAGCTATCCCAACCTTTTTGGTAGTTGAAAGAGATCCAGAATAGATTTTCTCTTCTCTAGGATGGAAATTTTGACCAGCATCATGGGTTTTTGGTTCTTCCTTCACCTCCTTTTGTAATTTTTTTCTTCCAG
The DNA here is from genome assembly GCA_002013955.2 of Citrus medica. Classification (NCBI taxonomy): domain Eukaryota; kingdom Viridiplantae; phylum Streptophyta; class Magnoliopsida; order Sapindales; family Rutaceae; genus Citrus; species Citrus medica. Next base: position 620,250 of record MKYO02032068.1, on the reverse strand, counting down.
GACTGAAAGACAACTTGGCTGAGAAAAGGTAATAGATATTAAGGCTCCAAAATTTTTATCACAAACATAGACCAAATTTCATAGAGCTACACATTTGTGATACTGATACTATAGCACATCTTTTAAATGTAAAATCCAAACCAACATTTCATATAAGTATATACCTAGTGAGAGGTCCAACCCGCAGTAATCACTTCCAGAATAGCCTTCAAAGATGCAATGATTCGCGTAATGAAATTGGATAACCTTACAGAACGAAACTTTGTCTACTAGATTTCCATTTATATAAAACAATTCAACTTCATTAGAATTTGAGTAGGCTATGTGATCCGCACCGCAAACCTTTGACTGTATTGCAAACCCAGACGCAAAGATTCCCCAAAATTGCAGAAATAGCAGTATACTAAAAACAGCACCAACCATTCTCAGGATTTCCATCTTTGCAAATGAATAGACAGGGAGAGCATCTCTATATATGGAAAGGCAACCAAGAAAAGTGGAGAAGATGCAGAAAATACAAAACTATGGCCCCACAACCATACCAAACTGAACCACAGTCATGTTTAACAAACAATCCTTGAATTCAAGGTTTAAACTATCAAGTGCTCTCGTACGGCAATCAAAGAGAGAAACTCAATCAAATTCTTGAAAACAGATTTATATTAAGCAGGCAAGTTCCATTTCTCACAACCACAGCAAAATCCTAACAAAGTCTATGGGACTCAACCCACCAAATTGATTGACAAGTTGAATCACTAGCAAGTAGCAACATCTAAGTCTCAGCATCCAGATGGCCAAACTGAAAAAAATAAACAAATAAGCTAAAAAAAAAATTCCTCAAATCCAAACCCCAAAAACTCAAAAATCAAAATTAAACTTCATTCATCATCATCTAGTTCAACAAACCACAAACTGAAGCTAACAAGAAACTAAAACACCTCCAACTTCACAATTCAAGCCAAAAAAAACCACAAAAAAAGAAAGAAAAATCTTTCTTAGCAACTAAGACCTTCAAGCTCCTTGTACAAAAATCCAGCAAACCCAAGTGCTAAAAAAATGAAAAAAAAAAAAAACAGTGAAAGAAACAAAACCTGGAAGGAGCAAAATTTGATGAAATATCAAGACTGCTTTCTCGTGGAAGAAATATCGAAAAAAAGTAAAAGACAGGCCTCCCTTCTCTGTTGTCGTCTCTGTGGAATAAGAAGAAAAAAGGTGGTGGGCTCTTGATTATTTTGAATGAATAATGGATGTGGGCTCACGGCCGTCTCAGCTAGTTTTTATATGGGTTATTTTTTGCTACCCCCCACAAGAATCGACAAATGTTATCCTGCACCCTAATCTTTTGACAATTATCGCCGTGCACGCATTCCGTCAAAAATTACCGTTAACCTTAACGATTTTGTCAGGCATCTGTTGAAATTACCATAATACCTCATATAAATTGAATTGACATCAAGCGTTGGAATTGTAAGAATTTATTAATTGGCAGTTGGCACTTTATTTTCTTAAAAAAAAAAAGATAATTATAGAATGTGAAAAAATAATGTTAAATGTAAACTGCAAATAATTACAATTAAATTAAAACTTTTTTTAAAAGAAATTAAATGAAAACTAAAATTAATTGGACATTATTAGTCCTTGAACCAAAACCCAGGAGACATCTCCAATCCAAGCTCCAACATCATGGTATTTCTCAGTATTTATAGCAATAACCAAATATCTTCTTTGAAAGCACACAGACAACAACATAAACTCCCGATTTCATAATACAATCAAAATAATTTATACATCAAACAAATTATCAACTATCCAAAATTAAAAATCAATAAACAATAACATGGAAACCCTAAAATTTTGGGGTTTGGAATTTTATAGTTGCTAGTCACCATTGTTGGTGCCGCATCAGTCGGTAGCAGCCCATGACTCTTTGAATTGCCAGAAGCTTCTCGATCTCGTGTGAAGCTCCTGCTGCTTGTTTCCACCCAGAAATGGCCATTCGTTGCTGTAGTGCAATTGGTTATGTGACCCTTGTCATGTCGATGGAAGGGGAAAAGCGAAAAACCTTGTTGGGGAGCGTGAATGGAGGAGAGAAGAAAATGAGCACTTGTTGCAGAGTGTAAATGGAGGAGAGAAGATGGAGCATGAATGGAGTCATGGAGAAGGAAGAGAAAAAAATAATTTTTTTCTTTTACCTTTATTCATCCTAATAACTTTACTATTATACCCTTATAATAGTTAAGTTAACGGTGATTTTTAACGGAATGGGTGCGCTGTGATAGTTGTTGAAAGATTAGGGTGCACGATAACATTTGTCGATTCTTACGGGGGATGGCGAAAAATAACCCTTTTATATTGATATTATCATGATATCATGCAATTACCATAATTGCCACTACGGACAAATGCTTGAGGCTTTGGGATTGCTTTGCACAAGGTTGACCGCTGGGATCCGTCAGTCGTTCGTCATCAACCATCGTCATATCGGTTATTGCCCGCTGGGATCCATCAGTTGGCGGTAATTACGGTTATTGATTGTTGGCTGGGGGGATCAAAGCGACTATGTCTTCCGGTTGCGACACGTGGATGCCTGACAAGCAGAGGATCAATGGGACTGTCTTAGGAGTGAGGCACCTGATCCCTGCTTACAGAAGAAGTATCGAAGAAGTACAACGAATGTGAAATGGCTTCACGTGCAGTTGAAAATGCAAAGTACTCGACGGCAGCAATCCCCATTGGAAGATTATTACTAATAATTTATTTATAATCAAATTAATTTTTGGTCCTCTTCTTTTGTTCAACAACAACAAAGCCATCTCCATCGTTGTCATTCGTTGAACTGTGCACATCTTCAAGCCACAAAGCCTAAAGAAGAAGTAAAGATTACTTATGGCAAAATTCCAAAATAAAAATAACAAAGTAGTCTGCTTGCGCACGACGCAAACTATAAATATATTTAGAGTAAATTTAAAATTGAGATTGAACAACTATAGTTATATCATTAAGGTGTTTGATAAACACTAACTGCTGTAACTCGGAAGCTATATTGATATAATGGAAAATTTATTGTATCTTTAATAATTTTATCAAAATTGTTATTTAAATTTAAATTTATTACATATTATTAACTTTTGTTTCATAGTTATAATTTTTTTTAACAACCAATGTAGCTTAAAAGATACATCACATCAATTCCAAACGAGATTTTAGAATTCATAACATATCTAGATTGTTTTTATTTTTATTTGTTTAAATTATAAAATAATAACAATCTAATTATGTTTCTACTTAAATTTTTTTTTACTAATTTAAATAGCTGGAATGCATATAAAAAGTCCAATTTTATTATACTTGCTCTCTTACCATACAATTCAAAATTTTACACCCATATATATTTACATTAGTATAGCACATATATATCATATTTCTAGATCTGTAATGGCTCGGATATGCTTCCACACATACATGAAAGAAAATCTTTTCCAATTTTTTTTTTTGGTTCACATTAGGGCACGTCCTTTACCATTCAGCAATTATGTGGTTTCCAGTGATAGCATCTTTTTTATTATTATTATTACATAAGACTATTGCTCAGATTACAACTCATATTACATGAGAATATAACTGATATTTATAAATCAGACTACAACTGGGACCAACTTATATCAATGCTAATGGAGCGCTGCCCAGATTTTAACCCTCTCAAATATTCGAGGGATGTCTACTCCTCACTCTTGGGTAAGAGAAAAGACTGCGTTCACTCAAAGTGATAGCATCTTTTACTTTCAAATAAAATATATATTATTTACAACTGGTAAACTCCAATTGAAATAAACAAAAGAGTGTTGATACTACATGCATATGCGACCATTGACTCTGATGGAGGTACTCATATCTATCACGAACGCTCTTATCGAGTTTAAACCATATTAAAAATTAATTAACATTTTCTACGTGCTTGTTAAAGATAGAATTCATATAATCATTCATGTGCAAGTTAAAATTAAATTAATACTTAACTGCTAGCTAGTCTGTACACTATTACATTATTTTAACTACTCTTATACACACACACACAACAGCTTTCAAAGAGGAAAACACCAGGAAAGCGGCCTATAGAATGAAAATAGATCATAATAATCAAATGATTCGAGTCATCACAAGTATACAAATTAATAGTCAAGGTGTGGCGTAAGCTTTTTGTTCCTCTCTTTTTTCTCTTTTCCTTAATTTCAAATTTCATACGCTCTTACTTGAAGGAGTTTCAAATTTATAATCAAATTTTTCCATAGTAAACTAGAGACAATTATTTGCTACAGAAGTCTGTTTTAAGAATTTTCATATGGAAATGGAGCAGCTAGTCACTCTTGTGAGTTGTGTTACCATTAGTATTATTTTCTTCTTCTTCTTCTTTTTTAATGAATTTGAATCCAATATTTATATTATTTATGGTCCTTGTTGAAAACGTTCATGCTTGCTCGCAAGTTCTTCCTCTCCCCCCTCTCTTAAATCCATGCATGGGTTCTATTATCTCTGGACAGGACTTAGATTTCTTTAAAAAGCAAAAAAAATTTATCTTCCAAGTGATGAAAGCTTAAAGAGTCCCTAATGGGCTTGTGTGTTCAGGCCCACTCCGTTGTTGTATTACGGCTTGCAGTTGTTTCTTTCGAGTTTCGAGTCTTAACAATACAATTACAAAGGGTGCGTTTGGGATTGAGGTGCTGTAGTTTTTAAACTACAGCTGCTGTGAAAAAAAAAAGCTGTAATTATGAAATAAAAATTAATAATATATAGTAAAATATAAATTTTAAATAATAATTTTATCAAAATTATTAAAGATATAATAAATTTTATATTATACAAGTAAAAAATTATATCAATATAGCTTAAAAGCTACAGTAGCTAGTGTTTACCAAACACTTTAGTGCCCTAAGACGTATAATGTGACTGCCGATTAGTTTTGACAATTAACAAAAGAATGTTGCCGTCCATATCGAGCTTTATTTAGCACTATCGTTGGCACATAATGCCAAATGAAAATAAAATAAAATTAAAAGAATTCACCTTATAGTATAATATAGATATTTATATATTACAATCGTCAAAATTTATTAATTAATCCATCAATAGATGAAGTTTTGTCCATTCAAACTGCATTACGAAGATAGTTTTTATGCGTGTGACTCTAATTTATAAGTTTTGGTTTTTTATGTGTGGCTCTTCATTTATAAGTTTGTTGAGACCAAATTATCGGCGTTTAGATTTCAGATTTGAAGACAGTCGCATGCACCGCCACATGCTCCCTATCAGTAGCCGTGATTTGTTTGTATAGAAGAAGCACTTGCTGTCAAATCAGCTCTGTACGTACGAAGCCGAAAATGGAAATTCATAATCGTTAACCCAATCTGTGTAACGTACGTGCAACAATTCCATGTCTAGAGAGAGCTTCCACCACAGCTTATTAGTGGTTTCTTAAATTCTCACAACCATGACTTTTTTTTTTTATCTGAAAAGAATTACCGCTTGTGCTATTTATACCTAATAAATTATTGAGATTAATTTATATTAATTTTGATATGGTATTACTTAAATTTTTTAATATTTTTAAATATTTGAGAGATATCTAACTCTTTTTTAAAAAAAAAACTACTTTCACTTAAAATTTAAAATTAAAAAAAAAACTTAAATTAAACTCTTATCATACGTACGGACTCAAATCGCTTTTTCTACTTTCTTCACATTTATGAGAGAATGACTTGCGCTTAGCGCAAGTGGTTCACAATCACAATAGTTAATGCCAAGATTTTCAGCTTTTTTTTCCCATTCTTCTAAAAGTTAATTGCCTTGCACATGCATGCTCTACATCTTCCACATGCATTTCGGTATTCTATCGCTGTCAAGGCCAAACAACTTTGCTTTCAATTTGTCCAATTTTTAATAATAATGGTATATACATATTTGTAGAAGCTTTATTTTCATCGGATCAAATTGTTCATCGTAAAAAATTGTACACGGTTCATTTGTTCTTCTGTAATTTTAATTGATATTTATAGAGAAGCGATGGCTTTTTCGTCATTTTAAATTTTTAACAGCTCTCCATTAATGGTCTCATCTCTAGAAAGGGTTGAATATAACAGACAAAAATATGAAGATAAAACAATGGAAAAAAAATATATAAAAGAGTGTTAACAATGTAATAAGAATGTGCCAAAAGGACACAGGAATCTTATCAGCTCCAGTAACTTAATTTCTCATTTCTTTAATGCTTACATTTCAAAAAGTGCATGCGTAAATGAGAAAAAAAAAGAAAATAAATTGAAGAAATTTAATAAAAAAATGAAAAAAAAAGCAACGAAAAGTGGTAGAAAATAATAAAGAGTATCGTCACTTCTAATGATTCTGTCATCACTCTACCAACTTTCTCTTAATATTTTCATCTCAATAAAATAAAGAGAAGAGATTAAAAAATATATTATGTTAAGCTAAAATAAGTATAAAATGTTATATAAAAAATATGAAAAGTATGTAATAAAAAAGTGACAATATAGCCACCTGTCATCTTATAAGAGAGACCAACCATATATTCTAACACACATTTTAAACTAAACACAAAACATACCAATTAATCAAAGTTTAAAATATAATTTCACTAGGCCCATTCAAGGAATACGTGTCCCATTAGGTAATTGGATATTCCTTTGATGATGATATGATTATATAAAAAAAATAATCAAACCGCTTTATACGGTAATAAAAAAATATTGCGTTAACTCATTTTTAATTGGTTATTATCATTATTATTATTATTATTATTATTATTATTATTATTATTATTATTATTATTATTATTTTTGGTGAGTTTAATTGGTTAGTGAATCACGACGTGCCAGCAAGAGACTTATTAAAATCAATTTATTTTGCTCCTTTGTCAAGAATGATTGGGAAAGAAACAACGAGGAATAGGCTTCAATTTGTAAGTGTGTCGTGTTAATTAAACCATCCCTTTATTCTGATAGCATTATTGAACCAACATGGTGATGGTGATGATCTTTTTCAACGGTTTAAGTTACGTGATCACTCTTTTTCCTTTTTCAATTTTTTTTAATAAATTTTTAAGTTCATTTGACCAACAAAATTAAATTATTAAAAATCACATTCAATCTCGAGATAAATTATATAATCACTCGCACATGTGTTACATAAATAAAATATTTTTTTTGTCTCTTTTTATTTTACTTTTGATAATTTGTAAGTTATATTTTGGGCAATTTATAATTTCTAAGGCCTCATTTGGTCTAGTTTTTAAATGGAGCTCCTTAAGAAACTTTTGTTAGTAAAACTTTCATCTAAAAATTTATAGTTGTTGATGAGAGTTTATATTAAAAATTATAAAATTAATTTAATAGAGATTTTTAAAAAAAATTATGTTAGAAAAAATAAATAACACTATCAAATAAGTAAATAATATTTTAGATATTTTAACATTTAAAAAATTAATTTCAATTATAAAAAATCTGAAATTTGAGTTTTTAATTTTTACTAGTAGAGATATAATAATTTATTTAATATTTAAAAATTTTACTAAAAATAACCAAACAACAAAAAAAATATTGATAAAAGTTTATAAAAATAAATAAGTGCTTATAACTCTCGGATAAGTTATATCAAATATGCATTATAAATAATACAAAAATAATAATAAGTAAATGAATTGAATGAGACCAATTATATATATTTTTTACTTTATTTTTACTGGTTGTACGTGACACTAAATTATGGCTTAGATACTTCTCTGTCGGACAGGGCTAAGGTGCAGAAGCTGCAAGTAACAGCTTCGAACTTTCCCATTGGGGCCTCTTTCTCTCTCCTCTAGCACCCGTGGAAGTTTCCCATTGGCTGCTGTTACTTACAGAAGCTGTAACATAGACTTCTCCCTTCTCTGTTATTGATTAGGTAATCTAAAAAGCATATTACGAGAATATGTCCATAATAATTACAGGTGTAAAACCAAACTGGGGGAACACTGGACCCCGCACGCAGCCCAGTCTCTGTTTTCAGATTCGGTACTAAAAGATTCAACGTCCTTATACCCATATCTATTCGACACCTGTCTTTTTCTCCTATTATTAAACAATTGACAATAACATCTCTTAAATTTCTTTTTTGCATGATTTTCCTAATTTGTTACAATCTCCCCAGTGAGGACATAGTCTGTCCTTTTGTATCAAAATGGTCCCAGATTGTGCTGAAATGAATCAATTGCCCTTCAAGGTTAAGTCAGGGACCTGTTTGATACAAATGGAAAAATATGTCCTTGTTTTGAGAAAACGTAAAAAGTTTGGGACAAGAACTTTTTCACACAGCGAGTTATTGATTCATTTCGGTACTGGCTAGTTACTGCAACAAATTTCACAAATTTCCCATCGAAGAGAGGAAAAAACAAAAAACAAAATTTTACCATTTTAAGAACCCAAAATCACTCAAACATTAGTGCGTCCTCTCTGTCTCTTCTCATTTCAATTCATTTCACACACACACTCTCTCTCACACACACACTAAAAAATAAATAACACTATCAAATAAGTAAATAATATTTTAGATATTTTAACATTTAAAAAATTAATTTCAACTATAAAAAATCTGAAATTTGAGTTTTTAATTTTTACTAGTAGAGATATAATAATTTATTTAATATTTAAAAATTTTACTAAAAATAACCAAACAACAAAAAAAATATTGATAAAAGTTTATAAAAATAAATAAGTGCTTATAACTCTCGGATAAGTTATATCAAATATGCATTATAAATAATACAAAAATAATAATAAGTAAATGAATTGAATGAGACCAATTATATATATTTTTTACTTTATTTTTACTGGTTGTACGTGACACTAAATTATGGCTTAGATACTTCTCTGTCGGACAGGGCTAAGGTGCAGAAGCTGCAAGTAACAGCTTCGAACTTTCCCATTGGGGCCTCTTTCTCTCTCCTCTAGCACCCGTGGAAGTTTCCCATTGGCTGCTGTTACTTACAGAAGCTGTAACATAGACTTCTCCCTTCTCTGTTATTGATTAGGTAATCTAAAAAGCATATTACGAGAATATGTCCATAATAATTACAGGTGTAAAACCAAACTGGGGGAACACTGGACCCCGCACGCAGCCCAGTCTCTGTTTTCAGATTCGGTACTAAAAGATTCAACGTCCTTATACCCATATCTATTCGACACCTGTCTTTTTCTCCTATTATTAAACAATTGACAATAACATCTCTTAAATTTCTTTTTTGCATGATTTTCCTAATTTGTTACAATCTCCCCAGTGAGGACATAGTCTGTCCTTTTGTATCAAAATGGTCCCAGATTGTGCTGAAATGAATCAATTGCCCTTCAAGGTTAAGTCAGGGACCTGTTTGATACAAATGGAAAAATATGTCCTTGTTTTGAGAAAACGTAAAAAGTTTGGGACAAGAACTTTTTCACACAGCGAGTTATTGATTCATTTCGGTACTGGCTAGTTACTGCAACAAATTTCACAAATTTCCCATCGAAGAGAGGAAAAAACAAAAAACAAAATTTTACCATTTTAAGAACCCAAAATCACTCAAACATTAGTGCGTCCTCTCTGTCTCTTCTCATTTCAATTCATTTCACACACACACTCTCTCTCTCTCACACACACACACACACACACACACAATTCAGTTGAATTCACAGTGCCACCTTATCAGATATAAACAAACACCACTAAATAAATTATACACACACACACACACACACATATATATTGTTGGTTCTAGAATCAACTTCTCTACAAGAAGAAGAAGAGGAAGATGGCAGGAAACGATTGGATAAACAGTTACCTCGAAGCAATACTTGATGTGGGCCCCGGTCTCGACGACGCTAAATCCTCGCTGCTCTTGCGAGAGAGAGGGAGGTTCAGTCCGACGAGGTACTTCGTCGAGGAAGTCATCACCGGATTCGATGAGACCGATCTCCACCGTTCCTGGGTTAAGGTACTTTATTTGTTTATTTATTTATTTATTTATTCGTATAATAATAGTATGCATTTTGATATGTATATTTCTACGCATGTGTTTTGTAGGCTCAAGCGACGAGGAGTCCGCAAGAGAGGAATACGCGGCTGGAGAATATGTGTTGGAGGATTTGGAACTTGGCTCGTCAGAAAAAGCAGGTTTCCTTTCTTTTTTCTTTTCTCAATTTTTAAATTTTAATTTGTGAGCGCCGGTTTTGTTTGTTTTACTTGGTTCTGTACTTAGCGATGTGAATTAATAATGCTGTTTAAGAATTTGTTTAGAAGGCTCTGAAGTTATAGAATTTTTTAGAAAGGTCCTCGATGAAGAGAGATCATAGATGGAAGGAGGGTAGAGTAAATCAGTGTGGTCTAATCTAGGTGCAGTTTAGTCAAACATTCTGACTTTGATTTTTTTTTTTTTTTTAAATTTAGTATTGGTTAAATTTTCTACTTGGTTTATTATAGTTCCATATATTTATTAATCTATTTAGAGGTATTTTCAACATTATTAAAAGAATATTGAAGCAGTTAGAGAGTTTTTTAACCCTCCAGTTTGTAGAATTTGACAAAAGGTGTTTTTTGGATGAAAAAAAGGTACTTGGAATATCTATTAGCTTCTGAAGAATCTCTTGTCCGGCACTTTTCGATAAATACATTTTGAGTGAGCAAAAAATCCTTGAATATGCTTATATGGCAAATGATAGTTGCTTATATTATTTATTAACTTATTAAAAAGAGAGAGACAGAGAGAGAGAGAGCAAAAATGGTGCTATGTCAACTGCTGTTTTAGAAAGCACTTTTGAGCAAAGTGATTAATTGAAAAGAACTGCCAATGCACCCTAATTCTATTAGTAATTTGCTTTTACATAGATTTTAGAGTAAATTGTCCTCCGGACTACAGGACATTGATGTTCAGTTTTGTGGCTTATTTGAAAAACATGGAACTCAAATTGAAGGATACATGAAACACTAATTGAAGGATTTTACTTTATTTCTTTTTCTTTATACTTTTCCCATATGAGAAATAAGTGATAATGATTCATTCTTCTCTCACAACTTTGCTGAAATTCCAATTTTTTTTGTAATTGTTGGAAGATGGAATAGATAAACTTCCAAAGATATGATTTTGCTGTCTTTTAAGTAAGTTTTACTTTGAATATGTGGCACACATTAGACAAACCGAAGGTATTTTAATAATTATCTTAAAGTAGTTTTTCTTTTCTTCTATTCTTCATGGCTAGTACAGCTTTCAAGTGCAAACAGTATGTTCTTGATGGATACAAAATAACAACAAAACGAAAAGACAGTATACTTTACCATTATTTTCCTGTTTTATTTTTAGTGATGTTCTTGTTTTGTTTTAACGGAAAAGACATCATGATCTTTCCCGAGACTTAGCGATTCATAAGTTAATAGTGATCTGTTCTTTTGTAGCTTGAGGGAGAGGCAGCTCAGAGAATGGCGAAACGTCGTCTTGAACGTGAAAGAGGCCGGAGGGAAGCAACTGCTGATATGTCTGAAGACTTGTCTGAGGGAGAAAAAGGGGACATTGTCAGCGATGTATCGGCTCATGGTGATAGTACTAGAAGCAGACTACCTAGAATAAGCTCTGTTGATGCAATGGAAACATGGATTAGTCAACAGAAAGGAAAAAAGCTATATATTGTGCTAATAAGGCATGAACTGAACTCTCACTTTAATTGATGATGGCAAAGAAGATAATGAAATGATTGGTTTATGTCGCTGTATTTATCGATTTTTTTTTCTTAGTAAAATTGTTCATAAACGTTGCTCTCATTTTCTGATGTACATATTGTAACTATTATCTGAATATCAATTTATTCACTAAGATCAAAACTTAATGGCTTACTAGGTGTGTTTGGATTTTGGTACATGCTAAAATATACAAGAATTACAATATATAATATTTCTGATGATATTTAACAACTACTTTGCCTGCAGCATTCATGGTCTCATACGAGGTGAAAATATGGAGTTGGGTCGTGATTCTGATACTGGTGGTCAGGTAACATTTGGTTGCAGAAGCTTCTTTCTGCTGTAGGCATTTCTGTCCCTAGAAAACTTTTGAAGTTACATGTCAAATAACAGATGAATTTCTACATATTCTTTCTTCTAGGTTAAGTATGTTGTGGAACTTGCAAGAGCCTTGGGCTCCATGCCAGGAGTTTATCGAGTTGATTTGCTCACTAGACAAGTATCGGCACCAGATGTAGATTGGAGTTATGGTGAACCCACAGAGATGCTGACTCCACGCAACTCAGATGATTTCATGGACGATATGGGGGAGAGCAGCGGTGCTTATATCATTCGAATACCATTTGGACCAAAAGATAAATATATTGCTAAAGAACTTTTATGGCCTCACATCCCTGAGTTTGTTGATGGTGCACTCAACCATATCATACGGATGTCCAATGTTCTAGGGGAGCAAATTGGTGGTGGGAAGCCAGTCTGGCCTGTTGCCATCCATGGGCATTATGCAGATGCAGGTGACTCAGCTGCCCTTCTATCCGGTGCTCTTAACGTGCCAATGCTTTTTACTGGCCATTCACTCGGCCGTGATAAGTTAGAGCAGCTTTTAAAACAAGCTCGATTATCAAGGGATGAAATAAATGCTACGTACAAAATAATGCGTCGAATAGAGGCTGAGGAATTATCCCTTGATGCCTCTGAAATAGTGATAACTAGCACTAGGCAGGAGATAGAAGAGCAATGGCGTTTATATGATGGTTTTGATCCTGTACTAGAGCGTAAACTACGAGCCAGGATTAAACGTAATGTGAGCTGTTATGGCAAGTTCATGCCTCGCATGGCTGTAAGTAACTTCTTCTTTTTTGGTTGTGCAGGAAGTTGCTCTTCTTGTTGTCAAGATAATGTTTGTTGGAGGTACATATTTTCTGGTATCATTGTATATGATTGATGATGTTTAGTTTTCTGCAGATAATTCCTCCTGGAATGGAGTTCCATCATATTGTTCCCCAAGATGGTGACATGGATGGTGAAACAGAAGGAAATGAAGACAATCCTGCTTCTCCAGATCCGCCTATCTGGTCTGAGGTATTAATAGCTACCTGGGCATTTCTTTGTGTGTCCGTGATGGACGGCCTATGCTAACTGAATTAGATGATGTTACTGAAGTCGGATAAACATTTAATGCACCTGTATAATTGATGTCGGATTTTAAGTTATTGTGTTGCAGATAATGCGCTTCTTTACAAACCCACGTAAGCCTGTGATTCTTGCACTTGCTAGGCCGGATCCAAAAAAGAATATCACAACTTTGGTTAAAGCATTTGGAGAATGTCGTCCATTAAGAGAGCTTGCTAATCTTGTATGTTTTAAACTCCATGACATTTGGTTGTTGAAGAAATCTTGTTTGTAAGCTGACATTTTTGTTGTATCTTCGTTTTCTTTTCATCTTTGCCTTGCAGACTCTGATTATGGGTAACCGAGATGGGATTGATGAAATGTCAAGCACAAGTGCTTCTGTTCTTCTCTCAGTGCTGAAGCTTATTGACAAATATGATCTGTATGGGCAAGTTGCATACCCGAAACATCATAAACAATCTGATGTTCCTGAAATATATCGTCTGGCAGCAAAGACAAAGGTACTTCTTGGTTCATTAAACTTGGTGGTAATTTACTATCATGATTTTATGAAGTGTGTATTCAACTGTCTATTATTTTCTAGTCTAAACACTAGTCATCTGTCTGAGACCCCAAATCACCGAATTATACTTCCATCTGACATGTTTAATCATATTACTTTGTGTTATTTAGTTATTATCTAATCTGTAAAGTGGATTTGCTGTTATTACAATTTTCGAACGTTCAACTGCATGCTTTTGAAATAAAATTTAGCTGTTACTCTTTTTCATATAAATATACTTGTGGTATATCTTACAGTTGTAATTTATCCAACTGTTGTGCAGGGTGTTTTCATCAATCCAGCTTTTATAGAGCCTTTTGGGCTTACTTTGATTGAGGTACTATTTCTAGTACTGTATATAAAAAAATAAAAAAAATCTTTTTTTTTTCTTTTTTGGGGTGGCTGAGCAGGCAGCAGCTCATGGTTTGCCCATTGTGGCCACTAAGAATGGAGGACCTGTTGATATACATCGGGTACACTCTGATTTCCCATATATATTGGTTATTAGAGACCAAATGAAGGAGTCAAGCAAGTTTTACATTTGTATACTAGAGACAGAATGAAGGAGTTTACCAAGATTTCTTTACTGATGGAGAGTATTGTTACAGGTTCTTGACAATGGTCTTCTTGTCGATCCCCATGATCAGCAGTCTATTGCTGATGCTCTTCTTAAGCTTGTTGCTGATAAGCAACTTTGGGCAAGGTGTCGACAGAATGGATTGAAGAACATTCACCTATTTTCTTGGCCAGAGCACTGTAAAACTTACCTATCTCGTATAGCCGGTTGCAAACCCAGGCATCCGCAGTGGCAGAGAAATGATGATGGAGGTGAGACATCAGAGTCAGATTCACCAGGCGATTCCTTGAGAGATATACAGGATATATCTTTGAACTTGAAGTTTTCATTGGATGGAGAAAAGAGTGGAGCTAGTGGAAATGATGATTCTTTAGACTCTGAAGGAAATGTTGCCGACAGAAAGAGTAGGTTGGAGAATGCTGTTCTGGCATGGTCAAAGGGTGTTCTGAAAGATACCCGAAAGTCTGGTTCCACAGATAAAGTGGACCAGAATACAGGTGTTGCTAAGTTTCCAGCATTGAGGAGGCGGAAGCATATCTTTGTCATTTCTGTGGATTGTGATAGCACTACAGGTCTTCTTGATGCCACTAAGAAGATCTGTGAGGCTGTGGAAAAGGAAAGGACTGAAGGCTCTATAGGGTTCATATTGTCAACATCAATGACCATATCTGAGATTCACTCTTTTCTGGTATCAGGTCACTTGAGCCCTAGTGATTTTGATGCCTTTATTTGTAACAGTGGCAGTGATCTCTACTATTCAACTCTTAATTCTGAGGATGGCCCTTTCGTGGTTGACTTCTATTACCACTCACACATTGAATATCGTTGGGGTGGGGAAGGACTGAGGAAGACTTTGGTCCGGTGGGCATCTCAAGTTACTGATAAAAAAGCGGAGAGTGGAGAAAAGGTTTTGACACCAGCTGAACAACTTTCAACCAACTACTGCTATGCTTTTAGTGTGCAAAAGCCTGGAATGGTAAAGTTTCTTCTCTGAATCTGTCTGAACAATTGGGACATAATTATTTCTTCTGAATGGTGAATTTTATTGATATGGGTTAAGATTTAGTGTAGTTGATTGTCATCATGGGAAATCTCATTTGGTATCTTATTTATGTCTCTTTTCAGACTCCCCCTGTTAAGGAGCTTCGGAAGGTGCTGAGGATTCAAGCGCTTCGTTGTCATGTTATTTATTGCCAAAATGGTAGCAGGATTAATGTAATTCCAGTTTTGGCATCACGTTCCCAGGCTCTGAGGTAAAATTTTCATTTTTTATTAATGGCAATTTAAATCTTGTTTATACCTTTAAATTCTTCAGATTCCTATCTTAATCATGTAAGTATTGAGCTGTTAAGTTGCCACAAGGCCCAAAAACTTAACCCTAATAGGTATAGGCTCATAATTGTATTTAAACATTAACAATGCTTCATGTGCAACTGTGCAAGGCATGTGGGCGAAACTCAATGGCCATGATTCATAGGAACTTCACAAATCAAATACAATAGGGAGATTCAATCACCAGACCACCTAGTCAAAACCTGTCCTAATACGATGTTAAGTTATTACTTGCTTAAAAGCCTTAATTGATGGGTTATGATACAACAATAACATTTAAGCTTTAACAAGCATCATGACTTGAGTTGGTGCACCGTGGTAGAATAACACGAAGGAGTTCTATATTTCCATTGATCTTGTATTAATAGCTCAAGCATTGCATGCCTGGGGCAACAGATTACTAGGCTTATGGCTTTATGCAGTATTGTTAAATTAAAAGTGCAACTGTGTTTTTAAACCAGTAAAATGCAATAATAAGGATATCATGTGTTGAGCTTTGAACCGATAATTTGATTGATTAAAATTAATAACTATGATACATATGTTTGTGGCATCAACAGTCAAACATGGTCCCAGGGATTTTGTCATTTATTCTGGCGCCTTGGTCGTGTAATTAAAATTTGTGCTATAATATTTTATCAAATTTAATGGCTTTGAATATATATCAGGTATCTATATCTTCGGTGGGGTGTGGAGTTGTCAAAGATGGTGGTTTTTGTTGGGGAGTCTGGGGACACGGACTACGAAGGACTGCTTGGGGGTGTGCACAAAACTGTAATATTGAAGGGCATTTGCAGCAGTTCAAGCAATCAAATCCATGCTAACCGAAGCTACCCTCTCTCAGATGTCATGCCAATTGACAGTCCCAACATTGTTCAGACGCCTGAAGATTGCACAACTTGTGATATCCGCAGTTCTTTGGAGCAATTAGGACTTCTTAAGGTCTGAAAGGTTTCAGCCTTGTCTCGCTCCCTCCTTATCCTTTCGTTTAAATTCATCTGAGATCTTCTCATGTCTGTCTGACATTGTTCATATTTGGGTCTTTCTCTGTTGGCCTTGTTATGCAAAGCATTCCCTTCATTTTTTTATCTCTTTCTTCCATTTTGTATATTCACTGAAACCCCAAAAGACTCGATGTCTTGTTGCTGCTATCGGCCTTATTTTGTCAATGAGCCAGATCACTTGCAGATGAAATCTGGATGAAAATAATTACGAGTTACTTGGTATAAATTGTAAAATAAACGCCTTTTGTCCACATGAGACTATTACACAAATGAAAGCAGTGTTGATTTTTTCCTCAATTGTTTTTTATAATCTGTTACATAAAGACTATCTTCTTCGGATATGCAATCAATGACGAAATGAAATTATGAAGCACAAGGGTTCATTTGGCATTGGAATGAAGTATCTGGTAAAAACATGTAGCTGCTGTGGTTTTAGGGCCAATGTGATTTTATCCAAGAATTGTTTGATGAAAAGCTAATAACATTCTTTTCGCGGCGCGGCGGGGGTGGGTGGGGGCGAAAAACTTATATCACCTTCATTAATTTTGTCAAAAATATTATTTAAAAATTATATTTATCAAGTGTAATCAATTTTTATTTTACAATTTAATAGGAGCTTTATCTACTAAAGCCATAATAGTGCGTTTACTTCTCAAAAAGAAGAATTGAGATCTAAAATTAAAATTATTGACGGTATTTACTTTGTAAAATAAAAACATAAATCGAAATTGGATTCGTGGAGTCAACTCGAATTTGAGAAGGGGGAATGAGACATTGATTCTCAAAAGAGGAGGTGAGAATCAATCTCTCGTTCCTATGATTGACCATTTTACTTCCCAACAAAATAAAAAATACACATTTTGTCCTCATTTGAAAAAACATTATTATAATTAATTAATTAATATATTATTATAATTAATTAAAGTAATAATGTTCATTAGTATTATTATTAATGATAAAATTTTTGCAATTAATTAAAATATTAATATATTATTAACAACAACAATAATAATTTTTTAATAATAATCACAATAATTAAATTTAAAAAAATAATTATGATAATAGTTTATTAAGTATTTTTTAGTAATATTATTACAATCTCACTTATGTTCGATTCTAATAATAAAACAAAATAAACTCATTAATAGTAATCCGGCTCATTTTGATTCTAATTACTAATAAATAATTTATTCTAATTCTCATTTTAATCCATTAAAAATACTTTTCATTTCGATTCTTATTTAGTAAATGCATCCTAAGCATGCTCCCTAATGTGATTAAAAAACGTATCCCAAATGCATCTAGAGTGCGCTGGAATAGGATTAATCCAAGTCAAATCAATGTTCCCAATTCCAGTGAACGTACATTGTTCGATGATGTAAATTGAAGGAAACATACATTATCACATAATAGCATTAAATATTGGATAGGTGTAGTAAAGTACAAGTATGGGAAACTCATTCTCTCCTTGGTAAGCCTTTGACCAGAGTAAAAGTCCATTAAAACGGTACACAAATTGACGAAATTTTCCCACACTAGTTTCGTTTGCCAACGACAAGTTTCTTCATTCAATTCATTAGGAATGGGTGCCGCCCAGTCACAATCTATAACTATATGATAAATGGTGTCATGTATTTTACACACACACCTATTGAAAGAATTTATGTCCATTCTCTGCATTCATCATCATCTCATTTTTTTTTAATTGATTAAGCATCAGGTTATTATATTACATAGAGATATATAAAAATACATGAGACTTATATTATTATATTTTTATTATATGAAGTATATGCCAATCCAAATACTCCTCACGGAAGAGGAATATCTCTACTCCACTCATATTTCCCAAAAAAGAAATATGTTATAAGAAATCTCCACATAATTATATTTAATTGAGGGAGGTTGAGTCCGTGTAAACTCGAACTATTACCATCATAATCATATTTAACTTTGATGGTAATTGATCACCACTGAACTACAAACCCAAGTGGCATCGTCATCCCATTCTTAAATGCAAAGCGCAGCTCACCATACTTTCTTTTTTCAATTTTGAATAAACTAAATACTTTTTTTATATTTGGTTTTCACAAGTTTTTTACTATGATGTAGATGTACTCTCTCTTTTTTTCTCTCTCTCTCTCTCTCTCTTTGAATTATTATTTGTCGTCAACAAGATTAAATTATGAGTAAAATTAACCTAGCTACGAGTTAACAACGTACACGTTGCTGTCTCATTCAATATTTCAAAGCTATTGCCTGGCTGTTGAGGTGAATTAAGCATGCAACACAAGTCATTAGTTGGAGAAGAAATGTGCAGCTTCTGGTTAACGTTGGAGTGTCTTAATGACTAATCAGAAAATAAACTAGGCGTTAATTGTTATTAATTATTTGGTAGATAAAGTAATGATCCAAGGGTCTAATTAATGGTTGGCCACCTGTCTCCCACCAGTAGAATTAATGGTTGCCCAATTTCCTGGCTAATCCCAACCATCACAATCACGTTTATAATTAAGAATTTGAAAGGTTTAAACAAATGAAAACTGAAAACTTGGGTGATTAACAGACACAATGCCATAAATCTTGCTCCTTTTGTAGTTTGGGTTCCTTTCAAGAGAAAAGAATCTTCAAGGTATCAAAAGAACCCAAAAAAAAAAACTAGCTAGCAATGTATATAAGGCAAATAGGCAATTAGAAAATCTACCTGAACTTCCACGACTAATTATTTGATGGATAGGGAAATATTATGTTGATGTGATCGAAATTTAAATAGGTTAATGAACCTATTAGCTCAAATTTTTTTAAGTTAATTCTTTGATTTCGTAGTTTGAATATTTAAATTTTGAGCAGGTTGGATTTATTTCTAAATATTTAGAATAAAATCATTCTTTAAAAATATGTATAAGAGAATTCAAATACTTACCAATCCACATGAAAAAAGAGCAATTTACCACATTCATCCATTGGATGGTACCCCAGATTTCTTGTACCTATTTATAAAATAATAATAATAATAATAATAATAATAGAGTACTTTCTATTTAAATAAATGTTTTAGTGTTTAATAATGATTACAAGATGATATATATATGTGGGGAAGAGTGAAGGCTTTCTTCACGTAGTATCAATTCTATATTTATTCATCTCTTAGACACCGAAAAATCAATTGGGCATACCTTTGGAGAAGTTTAGATAAAATGATAACATATTTATTATTGTGATTGTGAAATGAATATGGTAATGTATGATAGTTTGAAAAAAAAAATAAAAAAAAAATCTTCAGATCATATTAGTAAATTAATACAAGTTTACCCATAAAAACAAATATACATTGTATTTTTGACTATTTTCTAACACGTAGCTATCATATGAAGACACTAAATTAATACAGTAATAAAAGAAGCTATCTCAAATTTGTGGTATATACACCCACCACTTTTGATCCCCATGAATCAGGAAGACCCACAATTTATTGTTAACCTAACAACTTCAACTTCAATTTGAACACGCTTTAAAATTTGCATGCAACTCCAAACTAACTTGTGGGAAACTCTTTAAATGTTGGCAGTTGGTGCAGTTAGCTAGCAGCTGCTCTTCTGTTCTGTTTAATGTGTTGTGTCATCTCCTCTCTTCTCTTATCTTCCCAAAAATCTTCAATAAATGGTAGGCTCCATTAATTTCACATCACTCTATTAATTCTCTCTATAAGTATCTCTCTTACCAACAACCCTGTAAAATCATCACCTCTAAGCATAATTTGAATTTGGCATCAGGCCATGAGTTTGAGAGAAATTACCAGAAGGAAAATGAATCAAGAAACAACAGCAACAACCCTTTATCCCATTACTTCATCGGATCAAAATGTTAACAAGGTCAAGAATAAGGATCATCAAGAAAGCAAAGCAAAATCGAAACGGTATGGGCTGGTGTCGTTTTGGGAGTTACCAGAGTACATGAAAGATAATGAGTACGTACTTCATTATTACAGAGCTAATTGGCCTATCAAGGAAGCCCTCTTCAGTATTTTCCGGTGGCACAATGAAACTCTTAATGTTTGGACGTATGTGCTCTTGAATTATGATAAATTTTTTTTTTCAATTTTTCATTTTATTGTTTCTCTTTTCTTATATATTCACTGACTTGTTTGGCTTCTTGGCTTTTTACTTTTAGGCATTTAATTGGTTTTATTATTTTTGTGGCACTGACTGTGGCGAATTTGATGGAGGTACCTCAAGTTGCGGGTCTCGTTAGCTTCTTTACCAGGTTAGGTCAAACTTTTTTTTTTTGGGGTTATATTTTCTTTATAAACTTTTATGAATTGAAACAATTTGGGCTAATTCTTTAGTCAAACTTGGTTTTCTTCATCTCTAGTGAAATTTGGCTGTGGATAAGAAAAATTTATGAATAATCTTGATTTATCACTAGTGAAATTTGGTCATAATTGGACTGAAAAATGAAGAAATTAAAAGTTAAAAGTAGTAATTTTAGGGCAAATGGTAAGGTAGTAATAATAATAATGATAAGAAGTAGCAAAATTCCAAGAGAAATTTCCTTGTGAGAAATGGCTCAGTTTTCAGGCCAGCATCCCATAATTCTATAAATAATTTGTGTAAATTCTTTTTGTAGTGTTTATTAGTACCATGCTCAAGATTAGGTTGCGTAACATTTCAAATTATTTTTTGCAGGTCTTTTCCTAATAGTGGGGATACAAATGTTTCTCATGGTTCTAATGGTTTCTTCACGGTATGGTCTCTTCATCATTATAACCATACAATTTCATTTCCATTTTTGCTTGATACCAAAAATTAAACTAACTAAAACTAGTAAACAAATTGCAGGGCGGGGGCGCAACAAATCTCGTTGATTTGAAGCAAATAGCATCTTCGGAAATGGGCGCTAATATCACCCCAGCAACAACGCCAGTAACCCGGTGGCCATTCCTGGTGTTCTTAGCAGGATCAATGTTCTGCCTTCTGTCAAGCAGCATTTGCCATCTCTTTTGTTGCCATTCTCGTCGCTTAAACATCTTACTATTGCGGATCGACTACACAGGGATCACAGTCATGATCATCACCTCATTTTTCCCACCAATCTACTACATTTTCCAATGTGAACCACGTTGGCATTTCATTTACCTTGGTGGCGTCACAGCCTTGGGAATTTTCACAATTGTAACACTACTATCACCAGCACTGTCAGCCGGCAAATTCCGGGCTTTTCGAGCCTTACTCTTCTGTTCAATGGGGTTCTTCGGGTTCGTCCCTGCGATCCATGCAGCAATCGTCAACTGGAGCAACCCAAAACGTGACATTACCTTAGCTTATGAGTCAGCCATGGCTCTGTTTTATTTGACAGGGACCATGTTTTATGTGACAAGAATTCCTGAAAGATGGAAGCCTGGGTGGTTTGATCTTGCTGGCCACAGCCATCAAATATTTCATGTGTTTGTTGTGTTTGGTGCTTTGGCTCATTACAGCGCCACGCTTGTGTTTTTGGAGTGGCGTGACCGCTTTGGCTGTGCATAGATTATACGTTTCTTAATTTCATTGATTTTGAGTGTTTATTATTCTCACAAGGTTTGAATTGTTATATAGCTGAGAATATTAATAATTCTTAGTCACTCGTTTGTTGGAAGATTCTTAAACCTGAACACTATCTGAAGTAATGAGTTTACATTAACATTGCAGTATTGTGTGAAGTGGAGTCCATAAATTTTTTTTTTGCCCCTTTCTCTGTACAAAATTATTGATAGCTGCATGACTTGCATCAATTTCTAAGCCCGTTTTGAAGTGCAACCCAAACAAAGTGAATAGCCACTCTTACGACACATATGCATCGGGATATATATTCTTAGCACAAATCCCTGTACTTATTTAAAACATTTGTTATGAAGCATCTATGAGATTTTATTTAGATGAATATTAGCGATCATGCTTAGGACCCTGATCTTGTCGGGGTTTCAGCATTATGTGACTTGCATTGCAATCAAGATTAGTTTGAAGATCTGCACTATGCTCTAGAAGTTTGTGATCCGAGACTCGTCCACAACTACAAGCTCTATTCTTCTCTAATAAACCCACATCAGCAGCATTCGGTTTTTGAGCAATTTTATGCACCTTTGGGATTAGAGTTGCTATTGATTATTCAATTTACAATATCAATCTTCATCTTTACAAATGGGCATGTCCTCTAATAAGAGCTAATTAGACCTTTTAAAGTTTGTATCTCAATTCTTATAGATAACACAGATAATAGACCATAGCACGATCGAAAATTAATTAATAAATTCTTTGTCTACTGATATGAAGAAGATTTAAATCCCAACCTATATATATATATGTATGTATATTTGTGTGCGTGCGTGCGCGGGCATGTATCTATGTATATTTTTACCATTGAGTCAACTATCAACTGCAATGAAGGTAAAATTAATATATTATAATTAATATATTACCAGTTAGTTAAGTTCAAATAAGAGTTATAGAGTTCAAATTCCTCTCATAAGAATAATTCACATCGACATGCTATGGTTGAATCAGATTATTAGTAAATATCAACTGGACTGATTTAGGAAATGAATGATGTCAAATTTAACAACTATATAGATCACTTTTTTTCAGAATAAAGCAATAGAATATGGTCTATAATTAATAAGCCTTAATTATTCTACATCAAAACAGCATAATATTGTATATATAATCGCTTACGAAAGAGGATATATTATTAGAATTAAGCCGAAGCCATGGAAACTTTGGGCTGCAACAGCTCCCTTTTACTGCTTCAAGCTTTTCTTCTTTTTCTAATTCTCTTGCTCACTTTTTCCTCTCCCTTTGCTGAAAAACATGTTGATGTTGCCAGCTTTTTCAGTATATTTGAGACAAGAAACGTCCGCGTCGCCCAGTTCTTCATCAATGCTTCTTCTTCGCCACCACAAGTTTCCTCGCCTAATTTTTCTCTGGCTACGGCCGTTTACAAAAGCAGTACTAATAAATTTCATAAGGCTCGTAGTAGTATCAGAGTTGAAGAAGATTTAGCTCAAGCGCGAGCCGCCATTCGCAAGGCAATTCACTTGCAAAACTACATGCCGCACTCACACAGGACGGAGACGTTCATCCCCGCTGGATCCATTTATAAAAATGCGTATTCGTTTCATCAGTTGAGTTTCGATCATATATAAATGTTTATATACATATATCAGTTTTTCCATTTGATTATTGCCAATTGAAANTAAATTTCATAAGGCTCGTAGTAGTATCAGAGTTGAAGAAGATTTAGCTCAAGCGCGAGCCGCCATTCGCAAGGCAATTCACTTGCAAAACTACATGCCGCACTCACACAGGACGGAGACGTTCATCCCCGCTGGATCCATTTATAAAAATGCGTATTCGTTTCATCAGTTGAGTTTCGATCATATATAAATGTTTATATACATATATCAGTTTTTCCATTTGATTATTGCCAATTGAAATAATCATATGATTTAATATCACTTCCAGGAGCCATACAGAAATGGTGAAGAAATTCAAAGTATGGATATATAAAGAAGGAGAGCACCCAACAGTGCACATCGGGCCAATGCACAACAAATATGCCATAGAGGGGCAGTTCATTGATGAAATGGAGAGCAAAAACAATCCGTTTAGGGCAAGCCACCCTGATGAGGCACATGCATTTTTCTTGCCCTTCAGCGTTGCTAATGTCGTTCAATATGTTTATCAGCCTATCACCACTGTCAAGGACTACTCCCGCGACCGCCTACAACGGTTGCTGACGGACTACGCCACCGTCGTGGCTGATAAATACCCGTATTGGAATCGTAGCAACGGCGCCGATCATTTTATGGTTTCATGCCATGATTGGGTAAGTACGTATATATACGTGCTTCTTCATTTGCTTTTACCTTATTAAATACAGACGACATATTGTTAGGGAAAAAAAAAGAAAGAAATGGTATTTCATGAATAACATTGTACGTGGCGTGACCTTCTTTTTTTAGATTAAATAGAGAATTATAATTTTTATAAAAAAAAAAACATAATTATTATAAAATTCATACCACATCAGTTTATTAACACGTTTGATCTCATTAATCATCAATCAAAAAGTTAGTGCGTGGCCAAATTCAAAGTTTCTTTTTCGGCAACTGTTTTTTTTTTAATGGAAAGTAAACCTTTCATTCCACAAGAACAACATTCTGCACTTCTGCTGGTATTATTTCAAACCAGACAGCATTCCTTAAAGTAAATTTTGCTAAGGCATGGGCATGCGCATTATAGATTCTAGAAACAAAAGAAAATTGGATGTGTTGAAACTCCCTTTTTTCACTTTGGATATCTGATAATATCCAGTGAATCTCTGTTTTGCTACTCTTGGTGTTGTTTAAAAGCTCAGCCACTTCTTTACAATCGGTTTCTACCATTAAACTAGAAATGGCTGCTTGTTCGGCCACTTGCAGGCCCCATTAGATTGCTTCTGCTTCTGCAAAGCTAACGCTCTCCCTTAATTGAGCTTGCTTGATTCCTACAGCTAGAACCTTTCCATCTTCGCCTCTGATAATTGCACCCAGGCCTATCTTCTGGTCTTTACTGTTCACAGCTGCATCTACTGTTCAGCAAGTTTTCAGGGGGAGGCTTCCATCTCTGTTGAAATTCTCCTCTGATCTTGCTTGCAAGAATTGTTCCTGGATTCCTCACCCTTTGATTAATTTAATGCTAAAGCTGTGCAGTCAACTGATTCTTCTCTTCTGGTGCACCGCTTAAGCCTTTCAGCAAGAAAACAAAACATAGAAAGAAACAAAGAATCTATAGCTCCAGTCTTATGCTCGATATAATTTTTCTTCGAAATGTGTGATCATAATATCACCTTCCAATTTCCGATCTTCCTCGTTTTAATTATTGGGAAAGGCTACCACAAATACCCATTCCCATTTTTTAAAGTGTTTTGTGGGATTGTACCACACTTCAGCTGGTGCCGGAACCATAACATAAAATCAATTTCAACCCTTAACTTTGTTGATATTATTTCAGGCACCAGAAATTTCGAAGTACGAGCCAGAGCTCTTTAAGAACTTCATTAGAGTGCTATGCAATGCCAATAACTCAGAAGGGTTTCAGCCTCGAAGAGATGTCTCCATGCCTGAAATTTACTTGCCCCATGGAAGGCTCGGCCCACCAAACATGGGCCAAACTCCCAATAACCGGCCCATATTTTCATTCTTTTCTGGCAGGCCCAATGGATACATTCGAAAATTGTTATTCAACCACTGGAAGGACAGAGACAATGAAGTTCGAGTTTATAAATCCCTCCCAAAGGGTTATAATTACACAAAAATGATGGGGCAAAGCAAGTTCTGCTTGTGCCCAAGTGGGTTCGAAGTTGCGAGCCCAAGAGAAGTCGAAGCAATTTATGCTGGGTGTGTTCCGGTTGTAATTTCTGATAACTACACTTTGCCCTTCAGTGATGTGCTAAACTGGAGCCAATTTTCGATACAAATTCCAAGTCAAAAGATACCAGAAATCAAGAACATATTGAAAGCGATACCAAACGAGAAGTACCTGAAAATGTATAAAAGGGTTAATAGAGTGAAAAGGCATTTTGTGCTTAACAGACCTGCTAAGCCGTTTGATGTAATGCATATGGTGCTTCACTCCGTGTGGCTGAGGAGACTCAACTTCAGGTTGGCAACTTTGTCTCAGTGAAGAAGAAGGTGGAACATTGTATGTGCCTTACAATTTTGCAGCCCTTTATATTGCTCTACATTCTTCTTTCAGTCAAGTGAGGTAATCAAAATGCTCACTAACTTGTAATCACTATTAGAAGAACGGATAATACTTCTTGAAAAACAAAAGTTCTCGCAATTCGAATCTCTCGCTCACGAAACATGATAAATTTGGGAAAACATATTTTATAATAAGTTTGTTAAAATGATTTTATGGATCTGTGATAGTAAGCTTCTTACTAGAGGAGTAATTACAAAGCGGAAAATGCTTCTTTGAATGAATTTTTAGAACAGCCATGATAGTTTGTGAATATTGAATTATTAATATGCAAGCACGCATAGGGCCCTGATTTGGTGGGAATTTCAGCTACCAAGATTGAAGATTTAAGCTAGGCACTTTGCTCATGCTGAAGAAGTTTGTGATCCAAGTACTCATCAATTTCCAAGCTCTTACCTGAATATATAACTTATGTTTTTTAAAGAAATTTTTATGCACCCTTGGATTGGAGTTTAAATTTTTCAGTTTGCAAGATATTTTATCTTCTCACTTGTAAATTCCAATTTCTTGAAGGTTCCAGTGCGAACTAACTGTAGATATACGCAGTGTGCCATAAAATACTCCTTCATATCCGCGCGGAGAAAATTCATTGCCTTAATTGCTTAAAAATCTACTATATTTTGCTGGCTAATTTTTCAGGTTGGCAACTTTGTCTCAGTGAAGAAGAAGGTGGAACATTGTATGCTTAAAAATCTACTATATTTTGCTGGCTAATTACTGCATGAAGAAGCGGCCAAAAAAAATATCTCATATATAGATTAGTTTTTGTAAAGCACGAATGCTTCTTGAAACCACCAGTAATATGATCTAGTGGTTGACTTAAACTTTCTTTTGACGAATAGTTATATGCACGATTTTGTTAAGCATGACGTATATTATTATGAAATGGTTGACTACTGAGATAATACTGTGTTTTAAAATTGCTCATTTTTCCAAGACTAGATCATTATTCCTCAATAATCATTTCAAATATTTGCTCTATCTTTTTCTTTTTGGAATAATATTAAACCACAAAGTTATTTATATTCATCATAAAAAGTATGTTGGAATCTCCTAAATGATCATTAACACTGTTGTAATATCTAAAAACAAACTGTGCCTGTCCATTTTTTAAATGCATTATGAAAAAAGATAAATGGTCCTTGTGCACAATTAATAATGTTACTTGTTAAAAATTTACTTAATTTTCATCAAGTAAATGAATACAGCACCGCTTGAGATTCAAATTAAGATTTAAACATTGAAATACTTGACCATATACAAAACAATCTCCTAGATATTCTCTCTATTTTTAAATGTAAATAAATCACTCCATTTCTAGAATATAAATAGCCAAATCTGCCAACTTCTTACATTTCCACAATATATCTATATATATACATGTGTGATGTGTGTGTGTGTCTCTTGTTCTCTCCTCTGATAAATAAAAACCATAGAAGGAAACTCAAAGGTCTCCAAAAAAATCCATGGCAAATAATAACTTCAGCTGCCATTCACTTTTTCTATTGCTTTCAACTTTTCTTCTCCTCACAATCATTCTCTTCTACATCTCTTCCTTTAACCAAAAAGATTTCACTGACATATTCACTTTATCAACTTCATTCAATCATGAACCAAAAACCATCCAAATCACTCCACGAGTAAATATTCCTCCCTCAAATTCCACCAAAAACATCAAAGTATGTTAAGTTTACAAGTTTTTAAAAATTAATTTTATCAAGTATTTATATACGTTTGGTTTTTAGAGTTTATGATAAAATATTGATTTCTTTTTTTTCTTGTGTGCTTCTTGTGTTATATATGCATGAGAAGAAAAAGAGTAATTTAGCAAGAATTGAAGCAGATTTAGTGAGAGCACGAGCAGCCATTCGAGAAGCAATTCGAACAAGGAAATATTCATCTGATAAGAATGGGAGTTTCATTCCGAGAGGATCCATTTACAGAAACGCTTACGCTTTCCATCAGTTAAGTATCAATTAGGTCGCAATTATATAGCTAGAATAAAGTTTGCTGTTATTTCCTTAATTATATCATTTTTTTTAATGATATATTTGTTAATTACTAAATATGGGTAAATACTCATCTTGACACTATATGATATACCATGGATTAGGATTCATGACTGAGTTGAATTTTTACTCGTCACTTAATTAATAATAAGGATTTGTTTTGTTTAGTACATATATTTTTAATAATAACTCAAAAAATCACTGTTATACATTTATTCAATCATCTCATTATTCTTTATTGTTATACATTTATTCAATCATCTCATTATTCTTTATTTTGTAACTGTTACATGTTTTTTCTTTTAAGTAGAATTTTAAATTGTATTGGACAAAAATACTATTTGCACTTGAAAAATTAAATTCAACATCTATAGAAGTAACGATAAAAACATTTTAGTTAATTTTCTAAAATGTAAAGATTAATTGGATGAAAGGTTATATTGATTCTCTTTCTCATTTTTAATTCTTTAGCTATGCCCTTATGGCACCCGTTAACATACCTTGAACTACATACTCCCTTGAAAATGTTAATTCTCAAAGTTCAAAAGTGTTTATTAAAATTTCAAAAGACGTTATTGGATTACAATTCAAACATTTTCCCTATAAGCCTTTCTTTAAAGAAAGGTGATATTTTTTCCATAATTAGTGTAATTTGTGAACACGGGGCACTTAGAACATTCACCTTATTAAGGAGATAATATAGATATAGTCAAAATAATATTTAGTCATACAACAAATAAATAATATTATATATTCACTTGTTTTAAAAAATTAATCTATAAGTGATAGCTATATTAAGTTGGACTACATATATCACATATGCAATAACTAATTATATTAATTCTGACGTACCATAAACTTATGATTTTGAAGTTATGGTGGATACTTATTTGAATCAAGATTCACAAAAATTTTCACCTAAGTCACTTCCCCTAAAATTTTTATAATGGCTTTTCCCCCCCTCTATTTTATAGGAGTCACGTAGAGATGTTGAAGAGATTCAAGATATGGGCCTACAGAGAAGGGGAGCTGCCCATTGTACATGTTGGTCCCACGAAACACATCTACGCCATTGAAGGCCACTTCATAGATGAGATGGAGAGCGGATTGAGCCCATTCATGGCCCGTCATCCTGATGAGGCACACGCATTCTTCGTACCTATTAGTGTCACGTACATTGTGGAGTATGTCTACCGCCCTATCACCGACTATCATCGCGATCGCTTGGTTCGTATTTTCAATGATTATCTCCGGGTCGTTGCGGATAAATACCCATATTGGAACAGAAGCGCAGGAGCTGACCATTTTATGGTCTCTTGCCATGATTGGGTACTTAGATCCTTCCTCTTCCTTTTCCTTTTCCTTTTATCATTTAGAAGTAAAAGATTTTCCAAACAGAGAACAAATAGAAACACACACATGCACGTACACTGATAAAGAAACCATTTCACAAAGAACATCACGTTGGCAGATTTTTAACAAAGGATATGAAATAATGCCATGTGTGTACGTAATAAAAAAATTACCAAGAGTAGGGTTTCTCATTTCAGGCGCCCCAAATATCACATGACAACCCTGAGATTTACAAGAATTTCATAAGAGTACTGTGCAATGCCAACACCTCTGAAGGTTTCAACCCCATAAGGGATGTCCCGCTGCCAGAATTCAACTTACCTCCCGGATATCTAACCCCGACAAGAATCCGCAAGCGTACCGCGAAGGGTGCTTCGGTTTTTGCATTTTTTGCCGGGGGCTCCCATGGAGACGTACGTCAACTTTTGTTCCAGCATTGGAAGGATAAGGACGATGAAATTCAAGTACATGAATATCTTCCCAAAGGTCAAGATTACATGAAAATGATGAGGCGGAGCAAGTTTTGCTTGTGCCCTAGCGGGTTCGAAGTGGCTAGCCCTAGACTCGTCGAGGCAATTTATGTAGGCTGTGTCCCGGTGATTATTTCGGATCACTATGCACTGCCGTTCAGTGACGTTCTTGATTGGAGCCAATTTTCCATACAAATTCCGGTGGACAAGATTCTGGAAATAAAGACTATATTGAAAGGAGTTTCCGATGATAAGTACTTGGAATTGCAGAAGAATGTGGTGAAAGTGCAAAGGCATTTTGTACTGAACCGACCAGCTAAGCCATTTGATGCACTTCATATGGTGCTACATTCGGTGTGGCTTAGAAGACTTAATGTTAGGATGCCCATTTAATTTTTTTTGCCTTCATTGCGTATATAGAGTTTTTGTTTAGTGTAACAAATTCACTATTGTTAATCAACACTGTGCTCAAGAAGCCAGCACTCGTGAGTCTTCGAGCTCTCCCGTCTGGGTTCTTAAATATCAATAATATTTGTTCTTTTAAGCAATTTGATGCACCCTATGTATAGGATCTTTTAAAATTACATGTACAAGATTTATCTTTTTCACGTGGAAATTGATATTCCTTTTAATAGATAATGAAAACAATTGGTGAGATACACCATAGTCAAAGGCCCAGTTGTATATTCTAAATTCCTTAATGAAAATAAGAACTCGGGATCCTATAATGCAATCCTCTCTGTGCCAATTCACAGGGAATCAAGGTGTGAATATACCATAAAAACCTTTGTAGAGAAAATTCACTATCTTAATTGC
The DNA here is from genome assembly GCA_002013955.2 of Citrus medica. NCBI lineage: Eukaryota > Viridiplantae > Streptophyta > Magnoliopsida > Sapindales > Rutaceae > Citrus > Citrus medica. Next base: position 589,208 of record MKYO02032068.1, on the reverse strand, counting down.
TTAATTTATTGTGCTATTTAATTAACAGTCATGCTAAATACCTAGAACGCTAAGAAAAATGACAATTTGTGTTATCGTTTTGCCTCTTACCCTCCGTCAACGTTCTAAACATTTTTATTGTTAAATAAATTTAAAAAAAGTCAGATCATTCTTATTATCCTTCTCTCCCTCTCTCAGCACTCTCTCCCTCTATAGATTGTCCTCACTCTAGATTGTCCTAAAAAATATCAATATAAAATTATTACAATGCCAAGAGAGAGTGATGCACTCTCTCTTGTTAATAAAGTGAGCTTTAAAATGGAGTGTTTTGTTAATAAAGCAAGTTTAATTTTTTTTTAATAAAGCAAAGTACATCCATTTATTGGTTTCTTTGATTTGATGACATTCTCTTAACACCAGTTGATTTTTGTCCATCAAATTGCAGGATCTAACACCAAAGCGAGCTTTTGCTGTTTTGCAGACTTCCTTCTCTGCAACTTAGTGCTGTATTTGGTGATCATGAATTTTCTTGGATAAACCTCAACCTCGGAGGAGGTTTTATAAAAAATAACAATATAAAATTATTACAATACCAAGAGAGAGAGTGTTGCATGTGACAAATTTACTTGCATGTGACAATATAAAATTTTTCACTTTTTTTAATTTTTATTTTTTTAACAATAAAAAAGGTTTAGAACACTGAGAGAAGGAGAGGGGCAAAACGGCAGCACAAGCTGCTGTTTCTCTCAGCATTTTAGACGAATAACATTTTCCTTTAATTAATTATGAAGCTCTATGGCAGGCACTAACGAAAAGTGAAAATTTGAAATGAGTATGAGAGAACATTTTACTTTCAATACACAAGCGGGAGCCCCCTCTTCATCCAAATGATCTTACGAGTCCGATGGAATCCCATTTTGAAAATGAGACAACTAGCATCGATTAAGCATAGAAAGCATTGCGCTATCACACACTGTTTTATATCTCAATAGAAGAAACTCACCTTTGAATTGGTGCCCTTAACAATTGAGGGCACTAACCCATTAGATTACAAAACTAGTTAAATTGACTCTTAATTAAAGCTTGATAACTAGATATTTTTCAATATATATTAGTGGGAGTTGATTTTTATGATATGTTTGATCTACCTCTGGACTATACCATAAGTTATGTATCTAGATTTTCAATAAATCCCAACTTATGATAGATTCATAAATTGTAACAATTCAAAAAATAGTGAACATCTAAAGCGAACAATTGAAAGCAAAACATAGAAGAAACAAGAATCTAGCTAAGAGTTTTTCAGCCTCAAAACGATACCCCCGTGCCTGAAATCAACTTGAACTTGCCCAACAGAAGGCTTTGCCAACTAAGGGTGTGTTTGGAATTGAGGTGCTGTACCTTTTAAGCTACAGTTGCTGTGAAAAAAAAGTTGTAATTATAAAATAAAAATTAATAATATATAGTAAATAAAAATTTTAAATAAAAATTTTATCAAAATTATTAAAAATATAATAAATTTTATATTATACAAGTAAAAAATTATATCAACATAGGTTAAAAGCTACAGCAGATAGTGTTTACCAAACATTTTAGTGCTGTAGCTTTTAAGCTACAACTGCCCATCCTCAATCTCAAACGCACCCTAAATATGGGTCAGGCTCCCATCAATCGGCCTATACTAGCCTTCTTCGCAGGACAAAGAAATTCAAGATCACGAGTCACTGACAGAACATCAAAGAGTATGTCATTTGACACTCCCTTTAAATATTTTGTAGAATTATTTTTTAATTGAAATTACTTAAATAATGAATTATTTTTTTTATTTTGAATAAAATATTTAAATAAATTAGTCGTTTAATAATTTTTGTACACCCACTCTATTTCATAATTTATGTTTATAAGAATTTAAAATTGTGGAGATAGAAATTATGTAACATTTTAATTGAATTTTTTTTTTATTTTGTTTTTAAGAGAACTTATATACGAAGAAAAACTTAAAAGAAAAATCTAACTAAAATTTTTCCTCTGCAAGTGTAATCCACATCTATATCATGACCTGTAGAGACGACAAACATTTTAAAAGTGCAGAGGTCCAAGAGATTTGCAAGAGGATTGTGAGTTTTTTTACCTATACCACGGCATGTACCAAATTAAGCTCGCACAATTAAGCACATATAGTTAAGTCCACTCAGTAGCATACATTAACGAGGGGTATAAGTAAATAATTTTCATTAACTTAAAAGAGAAAAAAGAGCATAACCATGGCAGTAAATTTCTTTCTGTTTCGATATTCCGAACACACACAGTCTCAGCATGAGGTGAAATCCAGAGCAAAAAATCCCTGTTTCCAAATGCTGGGTACCAGACAGTGGAGGATGTAGGCTTTGTCTCAAATCTGCAGGAACATGCACAGTGCACAACGAAAAAAGAAAAAAGAAAAATGGGGTCATATTATAGGGAGCTAATCAAAGATAAAACTGATGTTCGCAAGAATATAACGTACATATCTCATAGTCAAGGCTAGCTGCGCAATTTCAACAATTTGGAAACCTGATGGAACCTTGCTAGATAGATGTTCAATGTATTTGACTACATACCATTGAGAATCATATTTTTGGGGCGGAGCAGAAATGGAGATTGGCTTCCGACAGAGACAGTGCACCATATATATGAAGACCAGGAAAATACGTACGTTGCCAGTATATCCGAATACACTCAGATTAGGAGTCTCAAACCTGAGATCAACCATGGTATATATGGTCCCGAGGGTAAAGATCTTAATTAACATGGGGACTTGAAAATCTTCATACTTAATTTCTCGTTTGTTACAAGAACCTATATATATGGTCCTCGAGCAGAGGAACCTAATCATCATCAATTCTCTCCTCCTCCTCCTCCTCCATAAATATAAACTATAATAATATCCCTAATAAACCAATAAAGTATTGTTTCCGGCTTGATTGTATTTGTTCCTCAGTTTGAGTCGCAGGAAAGTTTCATTTGTCCCGATTCGAGTGGAGACTTCTAGTCTGAGTTGTGGTACGAACTTAAAGATACCTCTCACAGTTGAAGCCCTCCCCAAAATACTTCGTGATTAAGATAAAAAAAAAATAATATCTCTAATGAAACATTAAATACAATTAGTTGTATTAATATTTTAACAAACAATGACAGAAAATCAATCTAACAACTAAAACCTTTCAAAAAGTTAAACATTAACGAGTACCCGCGAAAGCAGTTTTCTTTGATGGTGATAACTGATAAGTGCAGTGATGTAACACTAATGAAGCAAAATGTCAAGAGACAGGCAGAGAGATGATCGAGTATACAATAATATCGTGTAAATCCGTGAGTAGTAAAAAATAAAAATTGGGTAGGATGAGGAGTTCTCATTAGGGAGTTTAAATAAAAAGGGTAATTTATTTATAGCTAGGCTACGGCGCCTATTAATCCGATGATCAATTTATACCTTAGCGATTGCATTGCATTGGCAGTTGCTTAAGTTTTTTTTTTTTTTTTTTTTCAGTTATAGTCTAATGACAACTCATTTCTCTCGCACCATCAATATGAGAATGAGAGTATTTAATACTTCAAATAAAAAGGAAATGATACCTCAAATTAATAAAACTAAAAAAATAATGATATTAGATTTATAGTGATGATATGTATAATTTGTATTTCAACTCAAATACAAATTATATATATATATATATGTATGTATATCATGAATTTGTTGTGTATATTTTCTCATTGACTCCATCATAGTATTAATTATAAAAAAAAAACACATTGTAAAAGAGAGATATTTTTAATAACCTTTTTTATTTTGTTATGATTTTATTATTTGTTCCCGTTTCTATAATATTAGCAAAGTTTTGAGGATCCATGTTTACTGGTTACAACAGGACGAATGAAAGTTTTGAGGGTGTTTTTGTCTTTTCAGACTTCTAGAAGTATCCGCCCACTTCAAAATTGTCAGCAGCACTTTTGCCCGGGTGAACTCACTGGAGATCCGACCCGACAGGTGCCCTAAAACCTTCCCGTTTGAACTTCACTTGCGGGTACAGTATGTATTTTCCTCGTTAAACCAAGGCAAAGACAAAAGACGGATAGCACGAAGCTCCATAAAGAATCTTTAACCGCTGCCTAACCCTTAGGCGACGATGGCCGAGAGGGATGCAAAGGAGGCTACAATGAGCCATCACGCACCTGAACGAAGCTCCATTCCTTCCGGCGACAACACTTTCTGGGCCGACATCTCTCCTCTTCTTGACGCCGCCTGTAAAGGTTTCAAATCTTTTTCATTTAAATATTCGCTTAGTAATACCCAAATCTCAACTTCTGTTCTGCTTGCGAGGATTTTTTTTAAATATTTATTTAAATTAGGACGACGCAGTTATTATGCTAGATTTTGACGCATTGATATTTTTCTTTTGTTGTATTTTTTTCCTCCTTTAATTAGATTTGCTTACGTGTTTGCTGCTAGAAAATTTGATGAGTAATGTGGCTAGTTATAGTTGCTTAATGGTTACTTCCTCTTATTCCTGTAATTTTCGACTCACAGAACTTGGAGATGGTGAAATGATTCATGGAGAAAATTTCAATCTTTTTGCGGCCATGTCTGCTTTAGAGGTATTGCTATTTTATATTATATTATTGCTTATCTTTGATATTATATTTTATATGAATGCTTTCTTTGTTGATTTCTTCTCATATTGTTTGTGCTTAGTGAGTGCAATGGTTGAATATATGATCTCTGCTATGTTCATTCTATGTGATGTAGAATGAATCAATCAAGTGACTTTCATTAGGATGTAGTTCACTTCTTCTTTTATCGCTTGTATCGACATGTTTCCCTACATGAGTTATGTATAAGCTCACTATCGGTTAGGATCCTGAAGCATGATATTTAGTATTGTGCATGATAATAGTTTGTGATTGGGATCTTTAACTTAAAGTTTGACTTGAATTTTTGACACACATTCCTAACCATTCATCCCTTTTATCTAATGGTGTTGATCTAATTCAAAAGGTTATCTTTCATTCTTTTCAGACCAGTAACAATCTTTTCTATTTGATTAAATGACATGAATGGTTGAGATTTGTGTCCACATTTTAAGCCAATAATTTTCCCTAAAAGAACATGACCTTATACATTCTTTCATATGACATATCTGTTATGCTTTATGAAGTCCTGATCCTTTGATTACACTTACAACTTCAATTTTTGTTATTTATATCAGATAATGGACCCAAAAATGGATTCTGGTATTGTCTCTAAATACTGTTCTCTTGATGAGGCCATTGAAGATGGAGCTGCTCCAGTTCCTCTTAGCCATGATAAAACCATTGATGTTCAAAGCATTATTGACATTATGGACCATCTTCTTGCATGTGAGGTAATGTCGGGATTATCTTCCACTATCTTTAACCCTATGCGATTTCAAAATAGATGTAGACGACTCTTGAATGCTTCGGAACTATGTTAAATATGCCTTGGCAGTTTTCTTTTTGATGTCACAACAAATAAATATGTGGACACTTTTTTTTCCTCCCTTATATTTATTGAGAAAGAAAATGAATACATCCAGAATAGTGAGAGAAGGAGCTTGTGCTTGTAAACATATGGGAAATCAGCTCATGATTGCCATCTGCAAATATGCTCTCTCCCTCACTCAATCTCTCAAAACAAACTAGCTGTTTAGTTATCCTGGTTCACTTGCAATGCACATTTGGTCAAGTATTGTGTTTGGTTTGCACATTTGAGCAGAAAGTCGTATGCAAACCCAGATTGATTAAGTTTGCTTTTCACATTACCACTTGTATGTTTCTTACCCTCGACCTAATTGCTAAACCATTTAAATTGGGAGTTTCTTCCTTGTGTATATGCTTATGTAGCATTGTAATTATAGTGCGTCCTGTCGTTGGCCTACTTCTCTTTCCAACTGTGTGGATTGTACCTTTACTTTTGTAATCAATAAACTGTAATCTACCATGGCAGGCGACATGGCACAGCGGTCATTCACTGGCACAAACTGTTTTTTCGTGCATCTATCTTCTGAGGCTTGATAGGACGTCTTCACATGCTATATTGCATTCTTATTGCAGAGTCATACGTGCAACCTGCAAGGCAGTTGTGTCAGTTGTCTCAGATGCTCGTACACATGAAGTAAAGTACTCCAACAGCTCTTTTCTACTCTGAATCAATTATTGCTACATACCTGTCAATTAATCATTTTCCCCTTGTTTTTGTGCTTTTAGTTAACTATTACTGTGATGCTTAATGCTCCAAGTTGTTTTAAATCAAGATTAAGCAAACTATTTGGCTATGTATGACATTGTACACTTAGCTTCTCAAAAATAAAGCAATGTTATTTCCAATTATTATATTATATCTTGATGGAAAAAGGATTAGCACATATTTACCCTTTTTTCCTTTTGCTCAGAATTAATATTTTGGTGAAAGTATTTTCTGTAAATTTTTATCTTTTATGTTTCTTTGTCAGGAGGAGGATCTTTTCTCCATGACATATGGTCTTCCTTTGGATGGGGACGGAGATGAAAAGTGCTTATCATTTTTAAATGCTGTTGAAGAAACCATTTGTCGCCAATTGCGGGCTTGTAAAGCCCCGTCATCTAAAAAAAGAGTATTGGAGGGTAGTTATCCAATCACTTTCTCAAATATATTCATCTTCTTTTTCTGTTCTCTAATTACTGAAGCACCAGATATCAAGATGAAAATAGGATTTAGACTATTTTTTAATGGTGAACAACAACGCAAAATTAGTTTGTGATAATGATTGAGGTGGTGGCTCATTAATGAGCCCGGTCCCTTTCTTTAGAGCTGATGTTCTCTGGATTTTTTCATGTACATTTTTTCACATACGACAAATGTGTTACCATGTGTCTGCGTAGGACCAGCTTGACTCTTTTTATTTATTTATTTATTTTTTCTGGGGAAAAGTAGATCACAGCTGTGGATGTAGATTCATACTGTTTATTCAATCAAATCCATGATCAAAACTTGTGAGATCAAATTAGTATAACTGCATGGGCCTCATATTTGAGAAGCCAAAAGCTCTTTTCAATTGCTGATGATGCAATCACTGACAGTTTGGTGCAGCTTCATGAAATGGTTCCACATGCTGAGTCACAATCTTAAAATCCAGCAACCTCATTGAATTAGACTTTAAGCTGGAATCCAGACCTGATGTTAATTTGAAAGTAGACTATTTATTATTATTATTATTATTATTATTATTATTTTCCTTTCCATGCTTGAGCTCAAGTAGGTTTTGAAATTTTAACTTCGTATGACCATTTTCTATGTAACATACTTGGAGGAGCTACCATTTGTACTGGCTTGCTTAACAATCTTTTGATGATATATAAGTCGCCTCCGAAAGATCAGGGTGGATCTAGATGGTGTTTAGCAAGCTTTTACCAATGACTTATTGAATTTATTGGAAATTGCTTGACCAAAGAAAAAAAAAGAGTAATAGGTAGAGCTTTGACAGTAGTGTCATATGGTGCAATTCGTTATCAATATGAACTCAGTTCCAGAAAATGTGAGGTTGTGTCCACTTTTATTTTGACAGTGTAAATTTATATAACTTCTATTTCTTTGATTTTAACTTGAACATTTAGGGATTCAGCATCTGCGCTAGTTAAATTTTAAGTCTATAATGTATCAGGAACAGCTCCAAAGTCAGAACTCTGACGAGTTGCATATTTGTGACCGTCATCCTTTATAAATGCCTGCGAATTAAGTTGAGGTAAAAGTGATTTCCTTTATTGATGTACTCGCTACTTTGATGCAGATATAGAACCATTACAACATAATCTTGATTTGGAAGAGGGCTTCTGCAAAGCTTTGTTATGCCGCTTACGCTTTCGTAAGGTCTTACACTGTGTGTACTCATTTTATAGGATATTTGGATGAAATGAAATCTAGCCTGTGCGTTTTTGTGCATTTGTTTCATACTATTGTTGCCTTTTCCTTGAATACATCCCTCTCCTTCAACGGAAATGCATTCTTTGATATGTGAGACCAATTAATGCCTACATTGATATCTTAAAATTGTTGTTAATGATTTATCTGAAACTTTTTGAAAAAAATTAAATAGATGTAAGGAAAGTTGCCCAAATATGTGAGTCAGGAAGATTGGTGTTGCATTTCTATTTACTTTCAGTTCTTTAATTTTCAAGCTTGAGCTTTCTATTTGAAGCCACATGCTTCAAAATGCTCTTCTGGGTTTTTAAACAATTTCTGTTATTTTCCAGTTGAATAATTTTTCTACTCCCTTCTATATGTGTGTGTGTGTGTGCATTTTGCAATAGATAAAATGTCTCTTGATGCCTTTTAAAGCATAACATGTTTTTTAAACGATTGTTGAAACACTATCAAGTTACAAAGTTAAGGCTGATAGGAAATGATCAAACAATAGTATTCAAATTTAAAGACAAATAAGGAAAATAAATAATTCTATTATTTCTGGCCCTCAATCATTGGGCTTATCTTTATCAGCGGAAATGATTGTATCTATCACCGTTTGTGAACTTCGTTTTTCAGTTGTATTTCTAGTTTTTCTCTTCTAGCAGCTAAATGCTACCATGCTGTGGCATTCTGTATTTGTTTACAACCTATTGTATTAGACATAACCCATAGAATTTGTTCTTTACCTGCACTGTTATCATTTATTCGTCTTCTTCAGCATTTTTTCCATACCCTTGCGTGTATGAGACGACCTCAAGGACGAGGCTTCGAGATGGCCAGAAAACATATAGCCTCATGTATATTGGAGCTTGAATCCATTCTAAAATCAGCAGAGTTCCTCAGGTTTGGTGTTTGTGGAACATGCGAAGATGGTATAGAAGATAAAACAACTGCCTCTGGTCATACTCCAATTGGATTTGATGCTAGTTTAAACAGCAGATCAGCTGCTCCCACTCCACCACGTGCTATTAAAATACTAAGTTGGAAAAGGGTGAGTATTGTAGAATTAATGATATATCTACTAATTTTATTTCATTTACATAACAATAATTATTTCTATTCTGCCAGGCTGTTGAATATTTTGTGAAACTTCTTCATGATCTAGATGTCATATGTTCCTACTCTTTGGACCCTTCGTTAGAAGGTGTTCTACGCTTTGTGGTTCAGTTTCAAAAGTCTAAACCTGATTTGGTTGCAAGAGCTCATCTACAGGTTAGATTTCACTATCTCTGTTTCTGTCTCTCTTTTAGGGCTAACTACATTTTTCCCCCCTCAAGAATAGTGTTTCTTTGGATGTCTGGTCTCCCCCTTTCCCCTTCCTTTGCTCCTAACCTCAGTCTCTTCAATTTCACATAATTGGGTGTCCTTAAAAAATGATATTAAGAAGACGAAAAAAGGATAACAGGCCCATAATCAAATTGTTGTGTTTGGCATTCTGAAGATTTATCTTTTTTGCTTGGAAGTTTTTTGTATTTTGGTCGATCCATTTTCTAACACCTTGAATACTAAAAGGTCACGTAATTGAAAACAAAAAAAATAACAATTGTTACAAGTGAATTTAATTGAGCAATTCATATTCTATCAAGTTAACGTGTTAAACTTTTGAGTGACAAGATAAACCTTGGAAAAGAGTAATACTTCACGGTGAAATAGTTTTCGCATCTTAGTACAAAGGACCGGTTAGATCCTGGATTTTTGGCAACTCATTGCTAGGACACTTTAGCTCACACTACAGCTTTGTATTCACTTTGTACACGTCTCTTAAACCCGCTTAATGTTTGGCTGTATCGAGTTTCTTTTTCCTCAATCATGTTAGTAGTCTTGTACCTACATATGGGATTCCTACTGGTATTTTTTATTCAATCATATTTTTGAATCCATGATCCTGGCAACTTGTGAACAGGTTTTACTGGTTCAAGATGGGAAACTCTATGGACGAGATCCTATATTTGCTGTGATCACTAAAGCTTCAGCATTGCCTGAATTCACGAAGAACCATGATATTCAGAAGTCTGAATGTTTTATGCAATTGGGGCAGGTGAAAAATTTAACTCTTGGGATTTTAATTGTATTTATTTTTTAATGAAATATCCTTGAATGATCCAATTATTGTATTCAGGGGTTTTGTTCAAATTCGAAAATCAATTGCTAGTAAAAAATGCCACTTGTGTCTGTCCTCTTTGCAATAAAGTTGGGAAAGCAATTTTTAGCATCTGGATTCTTGCTGATGGCAATTGAACTAAAATTCATGTAATGCTATTATATAATGCAGCTAGTGATCAATATGCTCAAAATTCTTTGCACAAATGCTGCATGGCAGAGGCGTAAGCTTGGGAAAATCTTGCAAGATTGGCGTGTTATTTACGTACAGGTTTGTCTTTAATTTGAATTTCCCATTTCCATCAATTGTCTTGTTCATTTTCTTTTTTTCCCCAAAACTTATTTGAAATATTCTGCAACTTTTGTATGCTTGGGCTTGTTTATTTTTGTTATCTCTATGAATGTTTTAGTTTTACTATATGCCAATTAGTTGGAGGCTGCGCCAGTCCTGTTTTTTATTGTGCTGATAATTTACTAATAAAATCTTTTTTTGAGATCTAAATTATTCACCATTAATTATATACCATGTGTTATTGGTAACGAGTTGAATGTGTATGTAGACCTTTTTCCCATTATCGATTGAGACTTTGGGTAAGTTGATAAATATACAGAGAAATTATTTGTTTTCACTTCACGTTCTTCTTCACTTTTATTTATTAGTAGAATTTTTATAGATAAAGGATATTTCATTTTGGGGAGACATTTTTGCAGTAGAACAGTTCCCATAGCTCTTTCTTCTCTTTCTTGTACTGTTTGACATATTTTATATATAGGTCTGCTTTCTCATTAGTTTTTACATTTTCTTTGTTGGTTGAGTTTTGTGTTTATCTGGCCCTTTTCTGTGGATTTATGATATATTTCAACTGGGTGAAAAATAATTTTCCTGTCTTTTCAACGTGCAATCTGCATGTATCAATGTAATGCTGAAAATACAACCTTCTTTTTGTGTACTAATGTCTCGTATCTGTTATCTAACAGCTAGAGCTTGCTCTTAGGAATGAGGTTGGAGAAGTCTCAAGCAATATGGATGATGAGGTACCTTGCTTTCCTGTCAGCATTTTGAGTGTATTGTTAGTTTCTGATTTTCTTATATGCAGTGATGGAGCAAGATAACTGAGAGGATTATGATAGAAAGAAAACAAAAACAAGGATAAATGTACAATTTAATACACTATCCAGAAAAGAGTGGAATATCATAGCCAGTATTCATAAATTATATGTTTTCATATTTTGATTTTCCTTCATATATTGCTTGGACTTCTGTTTGTCAGTTTCTCATTGTAAATGTTTGGACTCATTGAGAACTGGCCCAGCTGTCATGCGCCCGACTGATTTTACGTTTACTGAGTTGCAAAGAATTTTTTTTGATTTTGCAGAAAATGTCTGTCAAAATATTAAGACATGTTCTCAATTGGGTGGAGGAGCAAACTTACTGGATAGCTTCTCGTTTTCTCATGCTGGGATTTGAATTGGATCTGTATTCCCCCAGTGAATATTGCATGGTCTATTGGTACCTGTATGTTGTCTTGATCAAGCTTGCTGAAAAAACTCATTTTAGGATGGCTGTAAGCAATGAACCAAGTAAGTTTGTTTCCATTTTCATTTGTGATTTTACTTCTGAGATTTGTTAAATATTGTTGTACAAGCACACAACTTAATTTAGGTGGATTGAATTCCTGAAAAATTTCTCAGAATGTGCTGAGCCTATGGCCTTGAACTCAAATGTTATACTTGAATAACAAAAAATTTTCTTCTAAAGAACCTGGGGTGGTTCTCTGTATGTACTACTGAGTTCTTGAAACTTGTTGATTTGTTACTATGTTTCGGTTGATATCAGTTAAACGGAAGGGGAAGAAGAAAAAAGATTCCTTAAAGGAGGTGGCAAAGGAATCTCGAGTCCATCCAGCAATCTTGTTTCTTCAGTGTCATATGTGTCTTGCCGAAGGGCTTACGATGGTAAGTGTCTTTTTGTACATTAGTTATGACATTATATATATCTGCTTTATATATCGTTTAAGTTGTATTCTGGGTAGACATTTACTTCATTATCTCCACCAGATTTTAGGTTTTCCAGTCAACTTAAACACTATTCTGCAGATTTGTAATAAATTTCTAATTCAGGATGATCTGGCTACTTATATGTACCCACTGAAATCTTGCGCATTCTTACTTAAAAAGTGTTTACACATCAACATGTCAGCTTCTGCACTTTATTAATTAGTTCTGTCTTTCCAGATGCTTGCTGCTTTGAGGAATGATCTCATGGTGTTACAGAGTCAAAACCCTTTTAATACTGAGCAAGAGGTAAAATATTTCCTTTCATTTCTTCTTTCTTATTCATCAAGCCGATGCAAATTTGATCTTTTTCTCCCAGTTAAACTAATATACTTGAGAGGAATTGAATAGTTGCAGTTTTGCAGGTTCAATGCCTGAACCTGCTTGCGTTCATACTTCTGTTGCTATTGAAAGTTTAATGCATGGCTAGAAATTTACTTCTGTTGCCAATTTGTTTTTCCCTCCAGAGATTCCTCCAGCATTTTGAGCTTTTACAGAAAGCTTGCATTCCTGATCACATTTCGTACCCCTCATTCAAGGAATCAACTTCCTACGCTCGCCTCTCAGTGAGTATTCTATGACATTATCGAATACCCAGTCTTTTCCATTATCCTCTTGTACAAGCTGTTAACGGGATTGCTTCTGTGCCTAGACCTTAGTCATGTACAATTACTTTAAGGATGCTCAGAGAATCGCAAAGGAAATCAAGAGTAGTTTTTCCAATGACCCGGAAAAATTGGCTGAACTCAGAAGAATAGAGCAGGTTGCAGAGCACAATGGCATAGCTCTTAACGTCATTTCCCGGGTAGGAGCCCTTGACCCGTCACTCAAGGTTACTTTTGAGTTCACTCATCATCCTTGTTTCGCTACTGCTGTTGTTAAGAGATCTTGAATTTTCCTTTTCATGATCTCCACCAATTTTGAAACCCTTCACAGGTTTAGCGGTATTCTTAGTAAATCCAGTGTAGAATATTGTAACTTTAGTATTTATTCAATCTGAGTTCGCAATTATTTATTTCATATATATTGTAACAATAAAAATTATAAAAGGAATCAAAGCACAATAATTTGTAAATGTTTTGTTTTTGTTCTTTTTCTATTTTTCCTTTGGCTAGCTGTCTCCATTCTAGTGGCGGCTAATCTTTCACCGACAAACAGTCAATCTTTAGATGCGGATGCTGACTGATCATAGGTTATATGACATGATCCACTAAATGAAGTGCAATATTGCTTGTGTTCATTTAGTGGGTCACCACTACACCAACAAAAAAAAAAAAAGGCTTGTGCAGATTCTTTGTCCAGTTTAAATGAAATTTCAGTGTTATTTCCTTTTCTATTTGAAGCTATGCTGCTGCTTCAATTATCATAGGGCCTTTGCAATTTTAGTAATTTTATAAAAAATGAAAAGGAAAGTTATAATGAAGCTGTAATTTTAAGAAGTAAATGTCCACATAAAATATACTTTATTATAAAAGAATAGTAGCTGGACGATTAGGGATTCTAATATTTTATTTCATTGTCGGCCAAAAGCATCCTGGCATCACGCTGTTGGCCTCAGCTCTCAAGCGAGGGATACTTTTCAAGGAGCATGCTAAGTTATAGATTCAGTAACTTACAGCCCACCCATTTTAAGAAGCACTGGCCACTATTTGCAAGGTGTTGGTCCCACTTTTTTTGCCTATACTTGCACAAAATGGGTTGGCTGTAAGTTACAGATTCTGTGACTTAGCCACACCCAGAATTTAGGCATGAATTAGGATCCTCAATTTTAAATTATTATGTCTAATTGCTAAATTGCGACTTAAAACCTCTCTATCTTTGGTAAAGTTGTCTCTGGTTCACACTGATCAGACACTTAGACAGTGTTTACTTTCTGAAGTGAAAGTATAGAGTGTGGATTACTCATACTTCAATGTTTACTTATCTTAAAAAAAAAGAGAGTGAGAGTGGGAATTCATGGGTTCCACCTAATTTTGGAGTGGGGAGTGGCCACTCCCCCCTCTTCCTATTTTATCCTTATAAAAATAAATAAATAAATAATATTTAATAAAATAAATAATATCATATTTATTAAAAATAATAATTATATCATATTTATTTTATTAAATTTAATAAAATAAAAATAAATAAATATTATATTTAAATTAATAATATTAAACATTAATTTTAATAAATATTAATTATTTAATTATTTAATAATAATAAATATTTTATTCTAAAAAAATATTAATTTTGTACTATATTATCAATAATAATATTTCATTTGTGTTGCTATTATTAATAATTTTTATTCACATAATTTAAATTAAAATTAATAAAAAATTATGATTTACATAATTAAAAATATTAGTAATTATTATTAATTTATAAATATAATAAAATATTTATTTTATTTTTTAAATATATTTTTTTATTAATTTTTTAATTACAAATTATAATTCTGTATATAAGGATAAAATTGTAATTTAAAATAATTTACTCCCAATCCAAGATAAAATAAACAAATAATTAAGATTATGATTGACAATCCATACTTTCATTTAGTCTAAGTAAACACCTTACTCTCACTCCCACTCCACACTTCTAATTCAAAGATTTTCACTCATCAAGATTCCTACTCCAATTCAAAAAAATAAACGCAGCATTAGTGGAGAAATTGAAAAAGATTTTTTTTAAAAAAAAAATTTCAGCTTTCAATAGGATTAGGATTGGAGATAGGGCTGCGTAAAACAAACCGCACGGATCCAAAATGGTCCATTGGCTCGGTTTGTCAAAGTCAAACCATCTTTAATAGGTTAGAGGTTAGATTGAAGATAGTGGGTTGTTTGTATCTTGTTGATCGTTTCATTAAATTTGGTTGACTCATAATATGTGCATTATCATATTGTGTTAAGAACAGTTCATACTCGCATAAAATTTTCTCCTATCATCACGTAGAAATTAGAATCTTTTCTATTTTTGCACCACAGCAATGTCAAATTAAAGAAAATTTACTAGTAATTGGGACAAAATTATGTTATAATAATAATAATATCGTATCAATGTTGTAATTAGTTATTGAATCTATAATTATATAATTATATTAACTAGATCCAATGACTAAGATATCATGTAAGTTCCTTTCGAAAAAGAAAATGTTAGGAACTCTTGTGAACAATGAAAAAAAGTTGATTATTTATAATAAAAACAAATCTTGAATGTTGGGAAAGAAAAAAAAAAAAAACTTCATCACACTGGACAATCGACGTACATTTTTAATATTTTGGCAGAGTCCAGGGATGCCGGTGGAGCCCACAATTACAAATTCAGTTTCCGTATACAAAATCATATGGTAGGAGCCCGCCGCCGCCGGTCCACAGGTTGTTATCTGGGCCCACTAAACACATCATTATGTGGGCCCGAGCGACTCTCGCTCGGGAAAAGCACTATAGATTCCAAAAGACAATATCTGCCCCTGGTTTCAGATCATTCTTATTTCTTTTGTTTTCTTCGTATTTTAATATGGAGGGTACGATCGTCTTTTCAAAAATAGAATTGTATTGAGACGGTGTCACGTGGTTTAATTGGGATCGTAGTTGTACCTTGGAAGGTTTGAGTTGTATTCCTCGTGGCGCAACCACTTATTTAACTAAGATTTGGTAATGTCCCTTGATCTCTGATTAATTACACAATTTACCAAAGGGTTGAACCTAATAGCTCTTGTGCAATTTGGCAATTTCGGAAAAATATTTTATTGTAAATCTCAATTTATTTTAAAGTTTACTAGCACGATTAGGTTACCAATAATGGACGATTATCTTTTAAATATTGTATTATCAAGATATTGATATTTACTATAAAAATATCTATTTAAATCTCTTCAATTTGTGATGGTGTTTTTCGAATATTATATTTAGAATAGATCAAATTTATTTTTTTAAAAATCGATCTTAATCAATACACACAAACATGTAAATAATTAAAATAAAATTATTTTTAATGCAATAAAAAAATTCAATTAGATAAAATATATTATACCCTTGCCATAATAAAGAGAAAGCTGTATGGTAGCTTATTATCTTCAATAATTAACTAGTCAACGGCTTATAAATTGAATAATATTAATGATATTCAATTGAGATATAAAGATTATATCCCAACTTATATGAGATATACAATGTAGCAGTAGTCAATACAACTACCACAATAATAGCATAAGAAAATGATAATTACTTATACATGGTGCTTGTTTATTGCTAACCATAAATTATAAAGAATATTTGTTACAAAGCTTAAATTTCGTGTTTATTTATGAAGCATAAACTAGAATTATAAATCTTATGAAGTTAGTTTTTACTTCCATTTTTTTTCATAAGGAAGTTCGTAGAGAAAATAATACTTAGATGTTTGACGATTTGCCTAATTTAATGATTAGTGAAATCTTCAAGATATATATACAAACCTTCTTATAAATTGAAAAATGTATTTAATATTGTGTGTCTGAATCTAATTTCTAGTGTACAACTAGTTTGTTGTTCATTTTTAGAAAACGACGCTAGTCTGCTATTCGTTTCTAGAAATTAATTTTATCATCACGTGGATTTCAAGTAATAAAATACGAAGTTTATTTTTGATGTTCTTAAATAAATAAATATATCAATAAAAGAATTTTTATACATTCGCTGCTAAACGTTTTAAATTACATGTATATTGTGACTAAACTTGTGTGTCATCTTTCAAACATATATATCTCTAAAAAATGTTTAAAAAAAACAAACGTTAAATCAAGGACACATCAAGTCAATGATTGAATTTTCTAACTTCTCCTAAAGTCCCCTCCTTTCTTCATGGGACTTTTCTCTTCAATTCTGTAAGTTGGAAGGTTAAATTTTAACGAACAATTGTGAGGGCCATTTTGTAAAATGAACCAAAAGCAAGGGTAGAATCACACACACCAAAAGAAATGAAAATCAAAATGGGTGTGCTGCCACCGTTAGATTTTTCCCGTTTCCAAGCGACTTCCCTTCCCTCTCCCGTCGAGACAGCAATGGACGGTCGACCAACAACAAATAATTCAATTCAATTCAACGTTTGCATTAAGAGTGGTCTTAAAGCAACCTACGCTTCTAGACTCTAAGACCAACCCCACCAAAAATCATCCCCTACAACCGATAACAGCTTGGCCATCACGTACTCCATCCAATCAACACCAACCGTTTGACTCATAATTTCCAAATTAACCGCTTCGTTTCTGTTGGATCTAACAACCACCCTTGTTTTATTACAATTTTACGTGATTCTTTTCTTTAGCTTTCTTCCACTTTCGTTAACTCAAATCTCAATTTTGAACCGAGTTTCAATGCCCGTAATATTATTATTATTTATTCATAAAATTTTAATCTTTTTCTTAATTATCATGGAGAAAATCTTAAAATATTTTATTACTAAAAAAACTCTCGTGAATAAGGAAAACGGCGATAAACGCAGCCAAAAGAAAAGAAAAGAAAAAAAAGGGATATCGTAAAATGGTTGTAGAGAAGTAAAACTCTTGAAACATGAGAGTACAAAGTTCTTACAAATGCCGTATTTCTGACAGAGATAAAAAGAAAGATACTAGAACTAGTATTAAATATATAATAAAGAATTGTCAACACCGCAAAAAAAAAAAAACAAATTAAAATTAAAAATACAAAATAATAGTGAAAGACGCCGACGACTCAACCAGAGGCAGAAAACTCATTTGCTCATTTTTATTCTTATTTTTTTTTCTTAGCTACCTTTCTCTTTCCCTTCAACAATTCAGCTCCAGGTAAGCCTTCTGATCTCACTCTGATCATCAGAGAAGTCTTCCTTATCACTGACAGTCATCTGGTTGTCGTTGTTTTTCTGCTTTTCTGTTGTTTTCGCTGATGTTATGATAGGATTCTGGAGAAATTTGTGTTCTCTTTTTTATTAGATCTTTTGATGATAAGTCAAAGTTGCTGTTTTTAGTTTCGTTTCAATTCAATATTAACTCATGTCTCTCCCTTCAGTTCTGTTTGTCTGCTTGTACAGGACTTGTTTAAATTCTGAACTTTTAAGTATGTGGCGGTTACTTTTTTCTTTTCCTTTCGGTTCGTTGACTTTTATGGTTTGTTAGTGATGATTAGATCTTAAATGAGGTGGTATGAGCTCTAAATTATGGGTTTAGAGTTGAGGGTTTTAATGGATTTGATGAAACTTTTATGAGTTGTACAAGTTTGAATTTTGACTTCAGATGGTGAATTGGATTTGCATTGTTTTTGTTTATGGAGAAGTTAACAAGGGTAAATGAGGAAAGTGAGTAACATTGGTGATTGATGGGCACTTGTAGAATTTCGTGATTGAGGGGTAGAGAGAATGTCAGGCGGAGGTACGCAGAAGAGCTTCAGGAAGGCGCTTGGAGCCCTTAAGGATACCACCACAGTTTCACTGGCTAAAGTCAATAGTGATTACAAGGTACTTAAAAAAATAAAAAATCTGTTCTTCTTGATGGTTAGTTCAATCGTGGATGCATCTGATCTTTTCCATGTGGTGTTTAATTCTTAGGAGTTGGATATTGCAATAGTTAAGGCTACGAATCATGTTGAGCGCCCGGCAAAGGAAAAACACATCAGAGGTTTGTTCTGTCCGTTAAGAGTTGTTTGCGGTTTGCGTTTGTTTGGTTTCATACTTTCATGCTTTTACGTCTTTCTGATCTTCCTGACAAAGAAACATTCTCTCTTCTCATTTGCTTTATGTATATTTTTTGCAGCTGTTTTTGCCTCTATTTCAGCTACAAGACCTCGCGCTGATGTTGCATACTGCATCCATGCACTTGCAAAACGATTATCGAAGACACATAATTGGGCGGTACATAAATCATGCAAGAACATTCTATGATTTGAATACTGAAGTAAATGGGATGAATAAAATGGGTTGAGAATTTAAGCAACAGCAGTGAGACATATTTGCTTTAAGTACTTAAAGATTTTAGACATTTCAAGTAGCATAATCTAACTGCATAGTGCCTTGATGTGGGACTACATGGATATTTCAATTTGGAGAACATCAGTTCTTGTGTTGTTTGGCTTTATAGGTTGCGTTGAAAACCTTAATCGTTATTCATCGTGCCTTGAGGGAAGTGGACCCCACATTTCATGAAGAAGTCATTAATTACGGCCGAAGCAGGAGCCATATGCTTAACATGGCTCATTTTAAAGATGATTCGAGCCCTAATGGTATATTATATTGTCCACCGTGAATTATTAGTTTTCTCAAAAGCTTAAGCCCGTTGTTTATGAAATATTTTCTTGTATACTATGCTTAGCATGGGATTATTCTGCCTGGGTGCGCTCTTATGCCTTATTTTTGGAGGAGAGGCTGGAATGTTTCCGTGTGTTGAAGTATGACATTGAGACAGATCGCCCTGTAAGAAATTTATATCTTTAATGTGATCATTTAATTTCTATTTTTTCAACTTGATCCGTATCGTTATTATTTATATCTGTGGAAGAATTAATTGCTACATTCCATTTCACTATGACATCTAACCATTCAGTTAATTCAATCTGTTTTACTGGGTTAGGCTTTGATGCATTTAAAAGAAGAGGAATTAAAAAGAACTGCTTAAATTCAAACAGACAGGAAATTATGTTAGATATTATTTGAATTAAAAGAGAAAACTATGTTAGACATTATTTGAATTAAAAGAGAAGTTTTTTTAGATAATAAGTTTTCAGTAAACAGATGCTACAGTTACTACTATCCCTCTTGTGCTTTGGAACTAGATTGGATAAGTTTGTATTTTTTTGACCCTCTGACTCGATGAATAATTGGAACTTGCAGTTGTACAATCTATTCCCCTTTCCCTCCCCCAGCATTCTCTTTTTTATTTGCAAAAGGACGTCATCTCATCTTCCTTTCATAAACTTTTCAATATGTTTTTCTAAAAGCTGTGGTGTTGTTAGAATATGTTGTTGTTGTAGATTCTATTAAAGCCAAATGGAAAACAATAAAGGGCAAAATGATAAAAGTTCCTAACACATACAAGCTTTGATGCAGAGAACCAAAGATTTGGACACTGCCGAATTGCTTGAGCATTTACCAGCTTTGCAACTGCTTCTTTTCCGTGTCCTTGGCTGTCAGGTAATTCTTTGGATGCTGTCAATTAAGCATCAATGCACTTGTTTCACGCATAATGATGTATGCCTGTTACTTGCAAATGATGGCTTTGATTGCACATCAATCCATACCACACTTTTACACATTTGTTATGTTTAACTTTGCTTTTAATGGACTATATTTGTGATATTTCTACAGCCGCAAGGGGCAGCAGTTCATAATTTTGTGATTCAGTTAGCCCTTTCATTGGTATGTGAACTGTTAATCAAACATGTGATTTCTCCATGTGATTTGAAAATTCTGTTGTATTGTTTCTAACTTGTCTTCTTTGATGTAAATAGGTTGCTTCTGAAAGCACTAAAATATATCAAGCAATAAGCGATGGTACAGTAAATTTGGTTGACAAGGTAAGCAACTGTCTATATTTCCTTCAATAAGCTTGGCTGGGAAAAGTTTGCTAACCTTAACTATGACAGTTCTTTGAGATGCAACGCCATGATGCTTTAAAGGCACTGGATATATATAGGAGGGCTGGGCAGCAGGTATTGCCTTTTGCAATATTCTTGTTGTGACAATGATCCCTTCATAGTAGGTTTTATTCTTATTGTCCGTTTTTTCAGGCTGAGAGACTATCTGAATTTTATGAAGTATGTAAAAGTCTTGATATTGGACGTGGAGAAAGGTTTATAAAGATTGAGCAGGTTTGAGTACTGTACTTGTGGTGCCTTCCAAAACTAATTTTTCTTGCTTTCTATCTCATTACTGTTGTCTTATACTACTTACTGATTAACTTTTGTATTAATACTGAAGCCCCCAGCATCATTTCTACAAGCCATGGAGGAGTATGTGAAAGAAGCTCCGCGGGGTTCAACATTTCGCAAAGATCAGGTACACTAATGGCATTCATTAATCTGGTTTTATTTTGAACGACAACGGATTTAATGTATTTGTGAATGTGTATGCATCTATGTATTTATGTCTTCATGTCTGTGTCCATATGTGTGTCTCCATGCACATGACAAAACACAAGCATTATCAGCAGGCTCGTATTAAGGCATCCGTAGTGATAATTATTAAATCTTGTAAACTAATATTGTTGCTTATGTCATTAGGTTACATGCAAAGCGTCTTTTTTTCACCTGTTATCTTAATATGGATATGGATAATCGTGCATTCGTTTATGTATATCAGACAATTAGGTGACTTTTGAAGTTGCTTTTAATCACTTGTAAATTTTTGTGATATAACTAATGATATTATAATTCTACCACACAGACGGTAGACAATAAAGTTGATGCACCCAAGGAAATGATGGCCATAGAATACAAAAAGACCCCAGAGGTGGAGGAAGAAAAGCCGCCGTCACCACCTCCTCCTGAACCAGTAAAAGTAGAAGCACCAGTCGTTGAACCTCCTGATTTACTGGTAACCTCATCGTCTTTACTTCATTACTTGTTAGCTCTACATATAGCATTTTTTTTGTTTTCCCCTGAGAACTTAACCATTCAGCTTTCTTTCTCTCACCTTTTTTTAAAAAAAATCTTCATTTTTCCAAAAGGGCTTGGATGATCCTCTGCCTGTTGCATCAGAATTAGATGAGAAGAATGCCCTTGCTTTGGCTATTGTTCCAGGTATATTATTTATTTTATGTGAGGGGATTCTAACTGAAGCAAACTTGATCAAACCAGTTCTAGTAACTAGTTCAGTTACTGTTTGACCCAAAAGCGTAAGCTAACTTGTGAGGGCCAGCAATAGTAACTTAAGTTTTAGTAGTTATCACTAATATGCTTGAAATTATAATGTCATAGAAAAATGAAAAGAGTCTAAAATCTTAGTATTATGTTGTCTCAATTATCTTGTATTTATGACTGGGAAATTATTTATGATTTCATCATTGTGGTTGTTGCAGTCGAGCAACCGACTTCCGTTACTCCAACTCAAGGAAATGGAACTGCAGGCTGGGAATTGGCACTTGTTACTGCTCCAAGCTCAAATGAAAATGCCACTGCTGCCAGCAAATTGGTACTCATTTTCCCTAGATATTCTTAATGTTCTGTTTATCTTTTAAATATTGACTAAGGCCCCAAGGTTGCCATATCTCCCACTACGCTACAAAATCAGTATTTATGATCAGAAACATTCAGCATTTATGCACCCAGCACATACATGTTACCTGTTTCAAGTGATGCCTTACTGATGCTCTACATACTGTATTCATCTAAAAGGCGGGAGGGCTGGACAAGCTTACATTGGACAGCCTGTACGATGATGCATTAAGAAGAAACAGCCAGAATGCGAGCTACAGTACTTGGGGGCCGCAACCAATGGCTGGTCCAACGATGCAACCAAATGGACATGATCCCTTTTATGCCTCAGGCATGGTTTCTGCTCCACATTCAGTGCAGATGGCAGCCATGGCAAATCAGCAGCATGCTTTTATGTTGCAGCAGCAACAACAGCAGCAGATGATGATGATGGCGCCACAACAGACTTCAAATCCTTTTGCAAACCCATATGCAGCCAATGTCCACCCTTATGGTTCAGGTATGCCTGTTCAAGCCTACAACCCGTATACAGGTCTTATGTAGATGATTTGCACAAAGGATATTTTCGACATCAGTAAACATGGAGGTGAAAAGTGGGGAATAGTTGGTTGAGGATTTCGAGATGCGGGAATGTTTCAAGAATAGATCGTCGTGTATCATATGTTGTGCAGTGTTAGCTAGAATGAGATTCTTTCTTAAATAATTAGTGAGAGGGAGGTTTCTTGATTGTTGATTATTTATCTTGACAAGTGGATAATAATAGTTTTCTAAACTGCCTAATATTTTTTTACCTGTTTGAAGTTGTTGATGCTCGGGCAGGAATCTTATTCTTGTTTATTATTATTATTTTTTCCTTGGACAGCTCTGGTAAGATTTTCTTGTAGATGATAAAAGAAGAGCTGTAATCTTTGTGATGTACCACATTCATATCAATGAGACATTACGTTTGAGATTGGTTGATCTTGGATATTCTGTGGTTTCAAGTTAAATGTTTGATAATTTTGTACTCTCTCGTCACTTGTGTTTGTTTTTTTTTTTTTTTTTTTTTTTTTTTTTTTTTTTTCCATTATTGTTAATTTTTGCCTTTAGCCAATGAAGTTTCTATTTCTAAATTTTGTGGGGTTTGGTTATGATACAACAGTCGCAACAACACAATTTCTGCCATGAATACGAGCAATTTAATCATGTGTCTGTGACTAGAGAAATTAAAATAGAGTACATAACTTATAAATTGTAACATAAAATTTTGAGTCAAAATTTCTGTTGAGGTTAAAAAGATTAGGTGGGAAGGTGGATTCGTTGGGTATCAACTGTCAACTTCGTCTGGTCACATGTCCTTAACAAACATGACAGCCCAACCCCAATTCACAGTAACAGCCGCCTTGAAGAGAGACTAGCGTTGCCAAATCGTTGACCACTTTAAGTAATTGAAACGGTGCGGCGATACCCCAAAAGATAGAATTAACCGTCGAACTCGAACAGTGTGAATTTTTGACAATTGAAATGCCGGGGTTAT
Source organism: Citrus medica (assembly GCA_002013955.2). NCBI lineage: Eukaryota > Viridiplantae > Streptophyta > Magnoliopsida > Sapindales > Rutaceae > Citrus > Citrus medica. The sequence continues at coordinate 565,414 of MKYO02032068.1, read as the reverse complement.
TAAGGTTTCCCCTAACACATGTAAATTTATATGCATTTATGTGACCAAACAAATTTAAACAAGAATTAAGTCAGAGCTGCTCTAATAAACAAATTTACGAACGAATTATATAATTTCTTTTGAAGAAAAAGTCAAACCCAAAAAAAGAAAAAATAATAATAAAAAGTTGAAGTCCTCCTGACAGTCAAGGGGATGGAGGAACATTTACAACGTAACAATGATAATCAGCGAAGTACCTGCCGCTTTTAGAGAATGGCTGACGTGGCAAGATCAGATTCACTGTCAAAACTAAACAATAGCTTCTTTCTATTCTAGTTCAGTAGTTCTATAAAGAAAACAGAGAGCAAACAAACAATTTTATAAATTTTTTTTTTTAAATTTTTGTAAAGTATTCTGATAAAAAGAACCGACAGCTTGAACCAGAAAAAGTACATTTTGTTTAGTTTAACCGTTTCCCTTAAATTCCAGAATAGCACTCCAAATCGATAAAGCAAGCCGAAGAAAGCGATGTCTTGGCTCTTCAAATCGCTTCAATCCGACGGCTCTGATTCGCCGCAAAGCAGTCCGACGAATCGAAACGGCGGCGTAAAGGAGGAGCTCTCGGTTCTCGGCGAAAATATCGGCCGTCAATTACGCGGAGTCGCCGCCTTCTTGGCACCACCGCCAATCACCGAAAGTCAGTCGCAATCGCGGCCGTCCGATTCCCCGACGCTGCAGGGTATCCGCGACGATCTCGTGGAAATCGGAGGCAGTTTCAAGAGTGGACTCTCGCTGCTGTCTGGTAACAAAGCGGTTGCTGGATTCTCGAAACTCGCTTCTAACCTGTTGCAGTTTCGAAATCAGGATGATTACGGTGAAGAATTTGATGGAGTTGCGGGGATAACGGGGGAGGTTGTTGAGTTTGTTAAGGAAATTTCTCTCCGTTCTGAGTGTTGGACTGATTTCCCTTTATCATTAGATGATGGTAAAATCATAATTTGCTTACTTGCTTACGTTTTTAATTATGATTTCGTTCCTTATTTCTTGCCAATTTTTAAATTAGTTCAGAATAAAAATGTAGCATGTATCTTTTAAATTTATATGCATGCCTTAAATTTTGTATATGATACACTCAAAATACGAACACGTGTTGCCCGTGTTTGGATAAAAACGCAAGTATGCTGGAAATTTGGCATTTGTCAAGATGAGTTTTCATGGGGTTATCTACCAATGACAAGTGTGATTATATCCTGCAAAATTTGGGAGTATTTGGCTATATCATCAGAGTTGAAAGTTTGGATTTTGCCCGAGGTATTTATCAGCATGCAATAGTTGTTGTCGAGGTACAGTGCTGTCTGGCTTAGGCATAGCTTCTGTTTGTTTGATGGGCAAGTTGAAGTCGCGAAGAATGGTGTCTTGGGTGAGAGACTCTTTAGTTTGAATTTTTTTTTTCCTTTTTTTGACATTTGTGCAAATGCAGAAGCTATGATGTGGTGATTTTGTTGAATTTTCTTTTTCAAATTTTATGCTATCTCTTCTTATTTTGAAATTCTCATTGTGAGTTTTTGTGCTTTATTTTGAGATTCTCAAAAGCATTCCTCCTAATGCGTGTTGTTACCTGCTATTTCTTCTTTGCCTTAGCTGAACCTTTGAATCATACGCTGCAGAGTTTGTTGTCTGGCTTATATTTTTAGATTGGTGGATGAGTGCTTTAGTGGCAGCTAGTTTCTAGGAATGAGATTATAGATATAAAAGGTTTGGCTGATTGCTGAATTTCTAAGAATTGATTTCTACTGCTTGATTCCTCAAATTTGTATTGGATTAAGTTTGGGACTCGAATGGAGAATGTCGTGGTTAGGGTGAGAGTACAATTGCTGATTTCCAAAAGGTAGATTCTGTTTGATATAGAAGATTACTGTGTATTAACTTTGTAGGCCTTATTTACTTCTCAAAATTTTTCACATCCTTTGAATCAAATGGAGATGGATGGCTAATACGACTGCTTTAATTGGTTTTGAATTTTGGCTTGTCATTTTGCAGATTTTGAAATGTCTGATGCTCAGAGAGAACACGCTTTTTCTGTTGAACGGTTGGTTCCAAGTTTCACAGATCTTAGAATCAGCCTTCGTCTTCACTTGGGAGACAACCGATTTTGGATGATCTATTTCATATTATTGCTCCCAAGACTAAATGAAGAAGATTTTGAGCTTCTTTCAACTCCAAAGGCAAGAACTTCCATTCATATGTTATCTCGCCTTTTCTTTTCTAAATTTTATTTGCATGTAAAGCCTAGAAGCAGTCATTGTGGGGCCACTCATGCTTGTATGACCATTAGGCACTTTTCCTCCCCCTTTTCTAAGATATGAATCTCTTTTATTAATGAGACCACTCGCAGCAGAAGTTGTGAAATTCCACCTGGAATTACAATATGGAAGAATCATAATGTATCCAAATACAAACCCAAAAACAACTTTGTTTGATGCATTGAGTCTTGATGGTTTACCTATCCTTATGTTTATTACAATATTTTTTTTTTGTAAATTTCTTCATGTCACCTTTTTGTGGAAGTTATATTCATTGATATGCTTCTATTGTTATTAAAGTCTGAAATTTAGAGAGGATATTTTTTTCTTTAAAAAAAAAAGAACAGAAAATCAGTTAGTCTGCTCCCTTTGCAACACTACAACCCTTTGTTAGTGTTTCAGTATAATCTCTCACCAACACCATCATCACCACTACCAAACATGGACACCCGATGACCATCATCACCGTACATATCTTTATGGATTCCAGATGAGAAGACAAATGGTATTGTACAATTTAGTATAAGAAACATATTGTCCAGTTTGTTACATCTTTCTAGTAATAATCACTGTGGAAAAAAAATGTCATTCTTAATCAGTCTTATTTCTTTGCAGATTATTGCAACAAGAAATATGCTTCTCCAGAAGCTGCAAACCACGAGGAATGTACAAGTGGGGAATAACACTTCTGATGCATCACAAAAGAGCAGTGAAATCGGTGAGACACAAGAAGAAAATATTGGATCCAGGGAAAAGGATGTTACTAAGATTGTTAATGCAACAAAAGATTTGGAAATTGAAGATGAAGAGAATACTGAGCAATGGTTGGAAGAGGATGACACAGATACAGGTTTTTCTGTGAGTACACGAAAAGAAATTCATCATGAAGAGGATGTCTCATTCAGTGATTTGGAGGATGAGAGCAATGATCGTCCCGGTAGATTATCAGCCAGGAGGTCAGCGGAGGGCACCAAAGCTATTTCACCAAGCGGATCAAGTGATTGGGTTCAGCTCCATGAGAGTTCTATGCATCGTGGTGACCTAGAGAGGGCTTGCCGGTCAACAACTTCTCGGGATAAAGATTCAGAAGGTGAATCAAGCGACTGGCTTGCCGTTGATGATTTTGATTAGGTAATAGGCAGCTATTTGATATCCAGATTTATTGTAAAGTTTTAAAAATTATTCTCTTGGGTTCTGTTTTTGTGAATCTCAATTCTCAACTGTCACGCAAGTATTACTGCTTAAAGTAATAATTGAGTCAGTGTCACCTCTTAAGTACCCTTTAACCGCGCTGGATTATCTTGAAGTATGTTTCTGTAAGTATTAAAAAAAAAAAAAAAGAAGACGAGAGAGAGATATTAGAATTATTCCAAGTTGTAAATTTAGAATATAGGTTACAAACATTTTGTATAGTTTCACATTTTTTCTGTGTGTTGCAATTACATACATTAGTGCCGTTTCACAGAAATGGACTAAATGGAAGAGCTTGCCTGATCTTCTCCAGGCCATCTTCCTTTCCCGGCAGTTATTGTAATTGGTAGTAAATCAACTGTACTTTTCTTGGTATAGATAAGCAATAATCGTAAAACGATATAATTTTGACAGGGGAACAAAAAACTGTATGCCCCTTATTTGAGAACCTTTAAAATTCTGGATACAAGCAGGAAAATAAATATTCCATGCATCATCCTGCACGTTGGTTTCTATTGTGTAGGAAGCCAAAATAAAATTAAAGCTTCAGCAATGCCCTCTCTTGCTCAAGCAGGTTTCCGCAAAGCTTAGAGTTCCACAGCACTGAAAAATCATGGCCTCCAGCCTCCCAATCCTACTGGATTTACAGGAAGTTTGACAGCCAATGAGTTGGGAGGTGGCCCGAATTGTGGGTTTGCGCTGCTACTGATCACCATTGAAGAATCTGGCACCATTTGTACATATCCTTCTGGCGGCCTCTGTGGCACCACCCTGACTGTAGTGTCCATGGGGTAATAATTTGCACGAGGGAATGCATGGTTAAAACAGTGGGGATAAGCAACTACCGGATGGCTAAGAGAAAAACTTCTTGAGCTTGAGTTGGGTACTTTCAAGGGGTAGGAAGTTATGGATGGAGAAGTTAACGGCAGCACAGCCAGCGAGGGCCTCGGATGGCTTAAAGAAAAACTTAACGTTGAGTTGGATACTTTCAAAGGTCCGAAAGTTATGGATGGATGAATTATCGGCGGCGAGGGCCTTGGAAAGCTTAAAGAATAACTTCTTAACGTTGAGTTGGGTGCTTTCAAGGGAACAGAAGTTATGGGTGGAGATGTTATGGGCGGGACAAAAGAAAAATGCCTTATCGTTGGGTTGGGTACTTCCAAGGGGCTGGAATTTACGGATGGAGAAGTTACCTGCGGTACTGACAACTTGGAAAGCTCAAATTTTCGTGGGCGCCATTCATGCATGTCATCATCTTCGAAAAGATTCTTCGAGTTAACTGCAGTAGCAGTGACTGGCATCCTGATGCCTCGGCTTTGGGCAGTTTGTGGTTCCCCATGTTCATTAACTTTCTTCAGCAAAGGCATTCTCTGGATCTCATTCAATGGAAACAGTATAGGATTTAAAATTTCCGATCTCTGGTTGTTGAAAGTTGAAGGTGACTGTGAAGTTGGCATGGTTGGCTGCATTAACCCATCCATTTTCTTTGATCCTCGAGTCAAAAGTTTCGTGTCAACTGTAGCAGCATGAACACTCTTTGGAGTTAGAAATATACCACAGGCAGTTCCAAAGTCAAATTCAGGAAGGTCCTCAAGAGTAGATGCTGGTTGCTTTGTGACATCAGATAGGACAGACAAGACAGGTTCATGAGCAACCAAACTCAGTTTGGTTCTCTCCATGCTTGACTTGTGTATAGGAGGTGCTTCAACTTCAGATGACTGTGACATAGAACCTTTGAGAGAGGCAGAGTCTGTGACACACTTGGAATCCAAAAATGAATCAGGTCTCAGAACTGAAGATGTCAGTGAGAAATTAGTATTGGCAGACAAATTATGCAATCCAAGTTGGACTCACCAGTCTTTAGATGCTTGACTTCATTTCCCCAGTTTCCTGCACTCTCAAGAGCGTTGCTCTCTTTTTCTCGAGCAATTCGAATGGATTTCTGGATTGGCTGTTCCCTGGATAAATCTTTTTCTGCAGACATGATTGGAAGAGCCAAAGGAGGAGTTCAAAGACTTCTCAGACAGGGAACAATTTTTGCAGTAAAATTTCTCTGTGGCAGAACCAGTAGATTCTCGAGATTTTCTCCTCACAACGCAACCGATCATTGAATCTTTGTAGTCTAGTATAGCAGCCATGCCCTTGAAGAACCCATGTTTTGCCAGTATTGTGATTATGGTGTCACTCCGAGGACAAACATAGAGATCAACTCCTGGTGATAGTTTTGCAAACCCAACTCTCTCCCATTCTTTGTAGCTTTCGGCAACCTGTAAATCAGGATCACAAGAAAAACATGAATCTCATTGATCAGTAAACTCAAGATGAACTCCTATCACATGATGACCTTATTCAACTTTTTCTTCCATTCTGATGTACTCACCTTTTGCATGCCTACCAGTCCAGATATTGAAGAGCCTTCTTTCCAGCACAGTGAGACTACCTGAAGATAGATGTAGACAAACATGTATATGCGTTCCCACTACATTTGTGTATTGTTGAATAATCTATGTTCTTATATATATATTATGCATGACTAGTAAGTAAAAGCTTTCGATATATATATATATATATATCACATAAGAATATAGATTATACCTTATGTATGTATGGTATGATTTATTGCTCAGCAAATCTTTTTTATATTAGAACATGAGTGCATTTAGTTGCATTAAGAACACTTTTTTCTATCACACATAGTTTTTTGGTGCACTCATCAGCCATCAGTCATCGCCTTTCTGAGAATCCTTAGCCCACAATAGCTGTCTGTAGCGGTGCATAAGTACAATGAACATCATTTATGAAAACTTTCCAAGCACTTGAGACCTAGTTAAGGATTTTGTTTTCAACCTTCTTAATGCACTTCTCCATAATCTGGTCCCCCCTTGGATGCATTTTCATTGTTTTTTCAATCATCATTTTCCTTAATAACTTAAATCAGAATGATAGTTTGGACGATAATTGCAATAGGAAATATGCCATATTCAGACATCATTGCTGGCTACTAAGCACCAGTAGATTACCAATCATGCGTGACATCGTTAGATGAGATGTACCCCAAATTTTTTTAAAATGGAAACATGATTAGTATACTAAGCCACCACAGATATGGATTAAGTTTTCATGCGCAATATACCAAATTTAATCATTTGTTCAATCTGTATTTCAGGTGGTTTTGTCTCACATTATATAAGCTATCTTATAATCATTAATATTCTCCTTTCTTTGTCTTTGTAGTTAGTTTTTCTCGAGAACCCTAGCTCTCCTATTGAAGAAACAGCTCCTTCACATTGTAAACAAACTTGAAAAATCATAGAATTTAAGGATCTGAGGTTTCCATGCATCAAGCAGATTGAAAATATCGTCATATAAAAGAGTAACAGGACCAAGATAAGCTGTGATGCAGTCACACAGGAAAATTAACTAGATAAGTAAAGAATACAAAAGAAAGAAGCTTTACAGTTGAATTTTTTTCAAGATACAAGCCACATATTTAGTATTCATTAATTGAAAAAATAAAATATTCCAATGCTTCAGCATCGCCAGATAGCATTCATTTGTTTAAATGGTTTCATCCTTGAAAGACTCTTCATATTTGTTCGATGATAGTTATATCAACAGGAAACCTAGATTCTTAAGCCAAAAAAAAAAAAAAAAACAAGCACTATATACATACCTGAACTGCCTAGTTAAAGAAATGTGGAACAAATCATATCTTACCATCAATCTTCTGTTTCTTGAGCGAGAAAGATCTTGAATATATTTTTCAAAGGCATCTAATCTAACTTTTCCTTTGACTTCTGCAATATCGGACCACTGGACATCGCACATCTTCTCACCACTACAGAAGAAGAGGAAAAAAACAGAAACATGGTCAACAAAATTTAAAAATAATAATAATAATAAATAAGCTACTGAAACCTTCACGCATAACATGTAAATATCTTAGAACTTTGTGAACCATGTCTGAAATGTGCATAGGGGGAAAATATCTATGAACTAGGTAGAATCACTTTGATTGATAAATTTTTTATCAAAACTTCAATTGATGTGATTGGTACAAGAATAAGAGTTTGGCTCCCGAATGTTATCTTGTTAACCTGAAAAAATGATTTAAAAGGAAAGATTATTAATAGGATATTGCAGATCTATAGGATCATTAGGAGTCACTATATCGTACTCAGGTGGAAGTTGAACAATTAGCATGAAATGAAACTACAACTGAAAGTTCCACTGTCTGGCCTTGTTTATTGAGTTAAATAACTTGCTTTCATCACTGGTCCTCCTTTGAAAGCTACATTCTGATCTTGCATTCTGACACAGAGTAGCATCCTCTGCTTGAGTGTTAATCAATTTGATAATCTTTCTTTTCTTATCACTTCTTCATAAATGATATCAATTTTCAGTTTGGGTCTAACTTCTCTTTCATAAGTTTATGAAGAATTTGTAAACATTCATTCAAGTCTGCCTCATAGGTTGAGTACCAATAAGCTCCTTTCAGAAACTTTTGTTTTGGAATATCGGATTATTTTAGTTTCTGTCTGCAATCATTCTCACAATTGGAAAGGAAGAAAATGTTAAAAGTATATTTTCAGTACAAAATTACCGAGACAATTGATTTTAGGTGATTCTGTTGGTGGCTCCATTATATGCATTAGGAAAGTTCATAAAACCCATGTCTGGGAACAGGGATGGGTCTGTTTTGCATTTAGTTATGCAACTTGGGTGATAACGTGAGAATTTGCTGCTATTTTCAGGCATGCTGTTTCAGGGCCCCCCCTTTCCCGCTCTTCTTCTTGTAACTAAATTAAATTCTCTACTTGTACAAGATCAAACTGGTCCTCCGACACAATAAGTGTTGAAAATGCCCCAGATGTTACCAGGTCCTGCATTCTCATCCAATAGCCAGGGAGATCCTTGATTATATCCGTAATACATATGTGCATTTACGAAGGACTCCTATTACCCTTGTTAATGACAAATGTAGTCACGCAAATTCTTTTGTAGTCCATGTTATGGTATTTTTTTGGTTGTGAAGATCAACCTAGACCTTCAATATCTATGCTGAAGGCATGATTCTTCATCATATTGATTCTCTAAATCAGAAATGTCATGAATATTATATACTTAAAAGTGGTTCATTTCTTTCTAAGGACATTTCCTAGGATTGATGTGTCGCTAATTCTTCAATCATATGGTCCGAGAATTGATAAGTTCAGTGGGATTGTGTCACAATAATCAGTCATCACATCATTAATATGAAAAGAAATAGCGATGCATGCCCATCTTCATTAACTCATTGGGTGATTGTGCTTATTTGTAACGCAAGACATGAGAGAATAATGTTATCAAATGAACTAACTATACCAATGCGAAAAGATAACTTATCTTCACAAAGAAGGATGGCCAGTGAAATGCAAGCACGTATATCGAAATTGAAGTTAAAAGCAAAGCATTCATAATGGAATCGCATTTGAGAAGTGACTGAATAAACCTTTTAAAGAAGGCAACAGCAGACACGTGCACAGAGGAACTCAGTTGGAGGGACCCATCCCAGAGCTTTTCAGCGGCCGCAGGAGCTCGCTTGCTTGATATTTCATTTTCAGAGCGCTCAATGCAAGTACGAGGTTCCAAAGAGGCTGCCGCAACGGAAACAGGTTGCTGTTGTTCAACGGCAGCTCGTTTTCTCTTTCCTGTTGATCGATGATCAAATTCAAGATAGTTCACAAGCTCTGTCGCTTCTCGCGCCATTTAATTCAAACAACAAACCATGCGCCAACAAAAGTGATACTCAGCATTCCGATTCCGACAAAGAAATCTGCGAGCCAAGAGAACAAAGATCAATCAAAGCCCAGGTAAGCAAGCAATACTATGCAGTTAAAGATAAGGCAATAATTTTCAATTACTTGTGCTTAGAATAGAAAATCAATTCCCTCATAACCAAAATCGAACGACTTTCAACAGGAACTGAAATTCGGAATAGAGAACCAGCAATCTGAGAGCGAATCAAGAGTGAAGTAGAGAAGCTTGAAATCAAAATAAAACTTGTGTCTCTGTCAGCATTAAGACTAGAAAGGGCATTAGAGCGTTGCCCGCATAGACCGTCACGTGAGTGGGCGGCACTACTGTGCGGACAAGTTTATTTGAATTCATTTTCTTTTTCTACTTTTTTTTCTTTTTTAGTTTTTCATTTTTCAATTTTGTAAGTTAATGATTTACGATATTTCTTCTTATTTATATTATGTAACATCATTTTGTGTTGAAGACTGCAAAATAAAACGGGCAAATCCCATTCTTCACCGTCAGCTACCACGTTCAAACCCCCCGTAACATAGTGTTTTGGATCATATTATCATTGGTATCCCTCGGAATTTGGAATTTTCTTTACAGTACGTACATAATCGTACAGATATTACCGGTGATTAATTTCTTATTTATAATTTAGATCCTCTTATCTTACATGCATATAAAATAAGAATTGTCTTGTAATTTTTTTCATAAAATGATAGCAATGGAAGGTTCATAACCGTCTTAATACTCGATGATTTACATATATTTTAATAATAACGCACCTTCAGTCGATGTCGTTATCTAGAACAAGAATCTAAGATGTGGCATAAACGGTGGTTGTCAAAAGTCGACAACGGTGAAAGCTAGTAGGAGGGCTGCTAATATTTTTGCAATTGGTCTTTTTCTGATTGATTTATACATTAATGATGTGCAATCAAACTAATATTGTAATTAATATTAAGCAAAAACAAAACTAATATTGTAATTAAGCAGCTAAATTTTCCACTTATAAACTGCAGTTCTTTTGCATCACTAAAGGAGTTTCTGCAGTTATTACGTTGTTATCTTTGATTATTTTCTGTTTTAATGAGAATTATTCATTAAAAAAATGATATAGAATTAATGGATAATTGTTAATAACTAGCCGATAACAACGAATTATTTTAGAAGAAAACTAATATTTGAACTTGATATTTTTCACAATGATGTAAAAGGTTTTTTATTTCAAAAAAATTGTAACGAAATATTTGTATCTATTTAAGCAAAACCAACACATAAAATAGGTAAAACGATAAAATAGACTTGATATTATTTGTAAATGCTTTGGAGAGTAGTATCAAGAAGCTCTCAAAATGTATTCCGATAGTGACTTTTCTTTTTTTTTTTAGCCCTCAATTTGAAGAAAATCTGGGTATTCAAACCTTAATGACATCACCTTTTTTAAAAGGGAAAACTTAATTAACATTAACTTGGAGAAAAGAGAAAAGAATTAGTATTGAAACAAATTATTCCTCTAATAAATCAACAAATTCTGAAATTGATTTGCACAGCTACAGTCCAACATGTACATTCCATATATTCAACCTCTACAACTCTGCTAAGCAAAATTGCACCACAACAATGGAAAGGAATTTACAATTAGTCATTGAAAGAACAAGAGATGAGCTGCTCCTGCCATTTTCACTCGAAGCAGTAACGCCACCGGGGATCACGGCAATAAAAAGGCAAGCGTAACATAAATGATTATCAAGATTACACATACTACTAAACCAGACCTGCAAATTGCAAGTAATATGAAAAGAAGTTAAAGATTGTACTCCCATCTCATATAATACACATGAATAATAATTAAACTTATTATCAAATGATGATTTAGTTGACCACATACGCAAGCTTGCAATTTCCCCAGCACACTGAACTTTTGTATTTGCGTGCCTGCCTTTTGAATCGAATTGTATTTCTATGCAGTGTGGCTGTTTTATCAACGAGCAGATTCAAGCGATCGCCCCTCTCCACGATCTTCTCAATATTGTCTATCATTACGCTCCTAACCTGTTGCAACAACAAGATTTTAATTAAATAATCTGTTAACTAAGGCCGAGATAATGGATATATTATTATTATTATACACAACTTACATGACTCATTTCACCTTTCAAACGGTTGAGCCTGTCCGCATTTGGATCATTTGAGTAGTGGTCCATCTGCTTGCTCAGAATCCGTGAAAATTCATCATTCATCGCATAAGCAGCCGCTGAATGAATAGAGCGGCCGTAAGTTTTCACGAACCTTTGATGGATATCTTCAAGAAATGCAAAAGGGATTCTCCCTGCACAAAGTTTAAACGATTGTAAGTATGAAATAATTATTCAAAATAATTAAAAAAAAAAAAAAAAGCAATCCAACTCCAAGATCAACTAGCTTAGTCCATCAAAGAAGCTTTCTCCTTATACAATGTGAGTCATTTAGCTGGTAATAATCACCGGTGAAATACTCATATTAGCTAAGTTAATACAAAAGTTAATTAGCCAATTATGATCATCATCTATGGAACTTCCCCTACTGACCAATAGAAATTAATTTCAAAACAAATATTCTTGAAACTCCCTCTAATTTACTCCTACGAAGATCCATGGAAATTATTACTGCCTGATGAAAACATCGTGACACATTAAATCTACATCAAGGCTTAATCTACATGTCGAGTCTCTAGATACCATGGAAGAACAGAAATATAACACATTATGGTCAAATAAAACTTAATGCAACTGCCCAATCAAACATATCATGCGTCATGTCAAATGATCACAAGCAGGCTTCATTCAATCAAAATGCATTAAAAGAACAATGTACAAGGTTTAATTAATAAATTAAGCGGACAAACCAAAACAAAAACAAAAAGCCTACATCCAAAGGAATCATCAGCCATGCAAAGAACGGTGAGATTATGGGTTCGTTTGACGTGAAAAATGTAGTGATCATGAGAACAAGATAAATTACTATCACTAATTCCCTGCGGCAATTTATCGATTACTTGTCTCGCTATTGCATTTCCATTTGTTTGCGCCGCACTAAACTCCGCCAATACCACATTCCCTCTTGCCACCATCCCATATAATATCCCCATTATATTTATATTAAAAAAAAAAAAAAGGTTCTCAATTGATTGATTGATCGATCGATTTAATTACTTATTAGGGTTTGTTATTTGGGGGGGATAATTTCGATATTCTTTGCCTTGCCCCTCCCCTTTCATTTGTTTTTTCAGATGGGAAAGGCAGAGGCATAACGGGACTCGGGAATTTTAGAACTTCTGCATGCTTGCTTGTTACTTGTTTGCTGACATTCTAGTTTGAGGAAGTTGTCGTTTTCGAAGATCCGGATTTGGCGGGAAGAAAGAAGGTGCGCTTTGAGGAGAGTGACACGTGGACTCGTTTAACTAATTGGAGGAATTGAATCTAGCTTCGATCGAACCAAATAGTCCAATACATAAACAAGAAAGCATAACGGTAACGGATATGGGCTAGAGTGTTGCTTTTAACACCCTTCTAAATTTTTTACAACACCCCTTTTAAATTTTATTTATCGAAATACTCCTTGTTTGAGTTATAAAATATTAACCGTCTTGCAGTAAAATTTCTCTATAAAAAGAATATTTTCTTTTGAATTTTTATTTTAAAATACATAAAATTCTTAAGATTTTAATTTGTTTACTCTTACAAATTTCTAAAAAAATCAATTAAATTTCAAAATATAAATCTGATTTATGAAATGTGATTGGTGTAAAAAAAAATTGAAAGAAAAATTCATTCAAGTGAGTATACTGAATTTCTACTTACAGTGAAAAATAATTTAATATAGCTTTGGTTATTTTGATAATTTCAATGGAAAAGGGATTTCATGAGGAATTTTAAGGGGAATCAAAAGGCCTACCCTCTGGGCTGCCCGCAAATCTGAGGAGAGGCTTTGATTTCGTTCAAGTCTGTTGACTTGTGGGCTGGATCGCTGGTCATGTAATTCTTAGCCCGATTGCAAGCTTACTCGAGTTCAATTAATACCCACAAATAACCGAGAATTTTTTCAACCATACTCGACAAGTCCAGTTTATACCATCAATCAATCTATGACGAGTAAATACTAAATAGAGCTCTGATGGACTAAATCTATGCTATCGTTCAATGAATTATTAGACTCTTAGGCTGTGTTTTGGCGGACAGGATTAGATTGGACTAAATTAATATGGATTGGATTAAGTTAGATTATACAATATTATATTATGTTTAGTATAATATCGGATTGAATAATGTTAAATCATATTTAAATATAAAAAAATATTTATGAATATTTAAGAGTAATAATTAAAATTAATTTAAAGGTACTTAATAAGAACATTAAATGTATAGTAAATTAGTTATTGGATAGTCATAATTATAATAAACAAATATAAATTAATAAACCTATTTTAATTGTTTAATTTATTTTTATAAGATATTTTAGATTTATTTTATTTTATCAAAAAATTAGCAAATAATATATATATATATAATCAATCAATTACTTGTATTATTAATTTTCATGATTATTTTTAATATTACAATAGTGATTATTAAATCTAATACAATCAATTATTGTAATAAATTATTAAATAGTTAATTTTATTGGAATAAAAGTACCAATTTAATTAGACTATAAAGCAAACTAAAAAATAAATATCAAGTAAATCATGAATAAAATAAATAAATAAATAAATTTTAAATAATAAATATAAAAATGGTGTTATATATGAAAGAAATTTGTAAATGAATAATTTTTTTTCTCTTATTCTAATCTCATCTAAACCCGCTTATAAATTGGGATTGTTAATCCCATGAATTAAGGACTGAAATTTAAATTTAGTCATTCCTAATTCAATCCAAGCAAAGTTGCCAAACATACAATAGAATATTTCATTCTAAAGCTAATCTAATCTCACACTTAATTCTAACTCCCAAACATAACCTTAAGTCGCTGAAGTTTTATTCAGTAAATTGTATTATGATTATTTTAAAATAGACAAGAAAATAACCCTTCTATTTACTTGATTTGATGGTTCATATTTCAATATTAAGAGATAAAGAGTCGCCTTTGTAATGTTATGTTATCCTCCCTTCCTAATTATCCAATTTTGTCATTCAAGGCTCGAGTGGTAATATATGTTTGTTCGGTTATGGGAGAATGGATTCGCTATTTATAAGCATCAGTATATTTCACCTTAATTTGTTAAGCTTCGACTCCCAGCTATATCCTATGTATATAATTGTAATGATTTGTAATTTTTTATTATTCAAAGCAAGGTGTGGTTCTCTAATTAATGAGGCAAGAATCATCCAAAAAAAAAAAATTTATTTTCAATGATAATCTCAAAATATATGAGTTGGACTTTTTTGAGACCAAGTTAAAATGTCTGATTTTCTTTAAGGTAAGGGGGTGATCAAGCTCAAATCAGAGTTGGCAACAATACCCGCGGGGCTTCAAACCTGCGGGGCCCCGATTAATTTGGGGCGGGTATGGGGCCCCGAAAAAGTCTGAAAATAAATTTGGGTCTATTTGGGTATGGGTCTAAAACCCCAAAATTTTTCAAGTTCGGGTTGGGAATTTTTCGGGTCCCCTAACTCAACCCGAAAATAAAAACAAAAAAAATATAATATTTTAAACTTTGAAATTAGAAATTGTAATGCCATCGAATCAAAAATTTTCCCCCAAAAGAAACCCTAACAGTTCGTGAGCTGCCGTCATCACTAACAGCCGGTCGGCCGCCACCGTTCGTCGTCACTAACCAACACTCAGTTGCACCTGTTTGTTCTCATGCAGCAAGGTTTCATGCTGTTGGTGGTGTAAAAAATGGCGACGGTTTAAGTTTTGGTGAAGGGATTTTGAGAAGTGGGCTAAAGAATAGCGAGTGTAATGATGATAAAGTCGTCATAATGCGTGTTGTTCTATGTGGCTGCTTTGTTGAGGAATAAGATGAAGTGAAGGAAGGAGAAGGCGGGAGCCATGTGGAAGAAACTAGACAAGAGAGGAGAAAAGAAAGCGAAATTCAAACAGTTGCGGGTTGTTTGCTTGCTGTGTGGTGGGTTCACTAATTCTGACCACACAATTTTAAAGATTCATTTTGCTACCCAATATGTGTAAGAAGGGGTTTGTATCAATTGTGATGCCTTTATGTTGAAGACTTAAAACTATTTTGATTTGTCGTATAAAATTTAATCATTTGTAATTATGTTGAAGGCTTAAAATTATTATGTTTTTATTTATGTGGAGGTTGTTAAAATTTGATCACTTGTAATTTTATTTTTAATATAAAATTTGATTATTTGTAATTTTATTTCTAAATATGGAGGTTGTTAGAATTATTATTACTTAAAAAAAATTGAAATATTTAGAAATTATTATTTAAAAAATGGGGATCGGGTCCCCGTTTTAATCCCCGCTCAATTCAGGGATTTTCGTTTATGTGGAGGTTGTTAAAATTTGATCACTTGTAATTTTATTTTTAATATAAAATTTGATTATTTGTAATTTTATTTCTAAATATAGAGGTTGTTAGAATTATTATTACTTAAAAAAAATTGAAATATTTAGAAATTTTTATTTAAAAAATGGGGATCGGGTCCCCGTTTTAATCCCCGCTCAATTTGGGGATTTTCAGGGATATACCCAAACAATCCCCCATTACAATTTTTCGGGTATGGGGCGGGTTCGGGGGATTGCTTCTAAATCGGGTTTGGGTTCGGGGATCATGATCCCCACCCGAACCCGCTCCATTGACATCCCTAGCTCAAATACAAGTTTTTATCCTCTTATCACCCCTAAAAATTAAACTCAGGTTTGGGTAGAGGTTGCATCTGCACTGCAATCAACCTGACCACGTGCTTAGGGGCTAAAATGTCGGAATTTTACATTGTACATTTTTTTAATTTTATTTTATAAATTTATAATTTATAAAATTTTATTTTTTTGTGGGATTATGCTTTAAAAGTTGGGCTTATAGGATTTAAAACTATAAATATATGTTACGGGTGGATAAAATATACATAAAAAAGTGTATTTCAATTAAAATAATAAATAATTTTACAATTTTTTTTTACTGTAAATATTTCTCAAATTTTTGGATCAAAGTCAGACTTTTTAGATGAAGCTCAAGTATTTATAAAACATGCTCTAGTGGGACGGGCTCTCTTTGCCATCCCTATCTTAATCCCACTAAAAGAAGGATGTGTAAGTAACATAATTAATTTGGATAATTTATCAATGACAAAATATTGTTATTTTTCTTTTTGTCTACAAATGAGAATAGAAAAGTAGATGAGACATGGCAGGGAGAGTCTAGAATCACGAACGAAGCTTGAGTTAAAACCATTCCCATATGCCTTTCAGTGTAACACGATGACCAAATATTCTTCTGTATAAGCATCGTATCCATATTTGGCTGGTCTGAAAAATGACTAGATCTCTAATGACAAACCTCTCAATATCGGAGAGGCAAGCACCTGACTCGTGCATGCTTCATCTTATCACTTCTTACAATTTGGCCTGCCTGCATGAATCCGGATGATGATAAGACTTCAAAATAATTAAGAAAATGATATCTCCATGTGCGCATATGTTATTATTGCACTACACAAATTCTTTATTAGAAGAAGAAAAAAAAAAGTTGAACATGGTGTCTTGGTAATGGGTGTACTTTATCTAATAACAAGATCTTGAACAAGCCACGACCACCGGATCGTAACCCACATGAGATCTCGTACCAGAGAGAGTTTTGCTCCTGGCCATTAGTTCTGTTGAGCAAATCTCAGCCATTTGATCCTCTGGTATATAAAATGAAACAGTAAGCAGACACTACACACGACAAAAAGCCAATTAATAAGCGCCCTGTCTGCTTATACAGATAATGCGAATTCCAGAGAACAGGTAGACTGATGAGTTTTATTGGCTCATTCTCTTCTGAATTCACCTTTTTCTCATGTTCATTACGGCCCCATTTCTTATTTCTTTTTGTGTTGGCGTATAGGTAGCTTACAAGATATCGCGTTAATTAAAATATTTAGTAAGGATTAATTGTTGTAGTTTAAAAATTAAATTGATTTTATCTGATACTTATATATGATCGAAAAACTTATAATCTCTTTGTTATATTTATTAAAAGTACTATTTAAAAAGTATATTTAACATACGCTGTCAATATTTATTTTACAATAATAACTTTTTCTTCACAAAATTTACCTCTAAGAGTATAATAACACTACTATTAGCGACCAGTGCATTTACTAAATACTTAGTTTGGTTTGGAAAACAGTTAATTATTTTTCACATCTTTTTGCTAAAATAATCATGGATATTAGCAAACTAATTAACTCAACAGAGATATTAGCAATCATGGATGACTGAACTAGAAGGGAGGTGCAGTTGATCGAGAGAGATAGAAGGTCGGTTATAGAGGAAGAGAAAGAGAAAGAGAGAAAGGCCGACAAATCACATCATGAAGGGGAAAGCAGGATCACGGATGAACAAGATTACAAAAAATTCCAGCCTCACTCGTTACCTGCAAAAGATAAAATCCACCAATCAATTCACATGCCTGCCTCGCTGTACTGTTCCTTCTTGCTCCTATCACTCGCTTCTCCTCTTCATATGGCTTGTTTATCTTTATCCCCAAAAAGGGAAAAAAAAAAAAAAGGTCTCATTATGGGCATATTTCTTGATTCTAAATTCTAAAACCGTGTCCAAAGAAATTAAAATTCTCATTTTTGGACTTCACTTATGATACATATCTTGCAAACATGATAAAATTGTAAGGAAATTTTTAATCCCAGCTAAGATCTTACAAATAAATAAATAAATAAAAAAAAATAAATGGAGAATAAAAGCAATTGCACTTCAGTTATGGTATATATAGTGCAAACATAGTAAAATTGTTAGGAAATTTTTAAAATCACCCAAGATGTTATAAGCAAATAAATAATAAATTAAAAAAAAAGAATAAAACAATTGCACAACACAAACATTTACGTGAAAAACTTCTATATTAAAAAAATCTATTATGTGAGTATTTTTCTCATACCAAACACCAATAACATATAATTTCTTAATAGACCTATGGTATGTTACGTAAATAAATGAACTCAACGTATATGTAGTGATTAATTCTTGTAGGAGAATTAATTTTTTTCTTATATTGACTGTATTCTCCTTGAATAAGCCAATTCCAAAGAAAAAAATTATTTATTATTTAAATAAGAATACTACTAAAGAGATAAATTATCTTGGAAATATTAATTAAAGAAAGAAGATATTTTTTTAATAAAAGGGAAATTATCATTGGTATGCCCTATAGATGCTCTGTTATAAAAAATACTACAACACTTTGAGGGTATATCAATCGTTTATCCTAAGTTGACAAAATGTATCTGCCGTCCACCAAACCGTTACTTGTCGTTTAAATAGGATGACACCATAGGGGTAATTTGGTCTTTTCATATGACACCATAGGGGTAATTTGGTCTTTTCATATGATACATGTGATAATTTAAGGGTATACGAGTGATAATAAAAGAATTTAAGGGTATACGAGTGATAATTTTCAAGGGTAAAATCATTAATTTGCTATAATTCCGTTAACTTTCAAACGACAGCTAACGGTTTGGTGGTCGGCAAATAACTTTTGTCAATTTAGGGTGGACGATTGATACACCCTCAAAGTGTTGTAGTATTTTTTATAACAGAGCATCTATAGGGTATACAAATGATAATATCCCTTAATAAAATAGTCTCTCTTGTATATAATCATCGACAAAAAATAATAATAATAAATAAAAATAATAATAAAGCACTTCATTTCTAATCAACAGTATATATAATCATTGAGTTTGCCTCTCTCAATTTCTTTCTTCTTACCTTCCCACTTTTAATATTCTTGACTTTAAATTAATGCTCACTTTGGGTTGACATTGGGCCATAATATTAATTAGGATCCCTCTATCTTACATGCATGTAAGATATATATCTCTCATATGAATAGTATGTAGGTCCCACACATGCACTGTTCATGTAAGAGAAATATATCGTACATACATGTAAGATAGGGATTGCCTACTAATTATCAGCGTGAAAATTTCAAAACAAGAAGAAATTGTGTGTAGTCCTTTCAACTTTATACTATATTCTTTGAAAAGAAATCGCTCAACTTTTAAGTGGATCCCATAGTTGTTCACCAAAAGATTGAAACTTTAGATCAACATAAAATGAAATCCGTATATACTTAGGGAAGATATAATGTATGAAATCCAGATCTCGACACGTAAGAAAAAACCAGAAGTACCTTCACTGTAAGCCGCTCTAGTTGATGAGTCTCCCTTCGAGGGGCCCCTAAAGTTAAAAAATGATTAAGCTATTTGTATATATATATATATATATAGATACACCCACCAACCCACACACACACAAAGAAAAAAACGATAAAGGGTAGGACCCTCTTTGCAATTTAATCTAATTAAGGACCCAATTCTATCAACGGTGGGATGGTCTAAGCTCACTAGCTCGAGCGAACTTTCGTAGAGTTTTTTTTTTCCCCCCACAAAATATGGAATTGGTGTTGTTTACTTAATGGGAAGTAAATTTTTAAGTTAGTCTAATCTTTCTAGAGTTACCAAAACCTCATATTATAATATATTTATTGATGATAAGATTTTGTTTATTTTCACCCAAAGAAAAAAAGAAAAGAAAAAGTCGCAAGGCATAAGTGGGTCTATTTTATTAGATTTTCTTTTCGTGAATTTAAGGCTGACGTTTATGCAGCAGCAAATTGGCCCATTGACTTCCACTATCGAAATTGTGAGCGTAATTTAGTGGCTTGACTGCGGGATCTTTTCCGCAAAAGAACGGATTAGTAGATCATACAAAACCGCGTCTGATACTTTGTAGGGTATATATATTTAATTATGAAAATCTTTTCTGATTTAAACATATATGAATATGGGGTCCAGCTATTATACCTGTGGGGTTTGGTACCCCCTTCTTTTGTCTTTTTCAAATCTACCGTTGGATTTAACGTGAAGAGTTGTATAATGGTTAAGATGTGATTATTGGGCCATTAACATTAAAGGCCCTTGTTGTTCATGTAAAATACGAAAAATCAAAAGTTTTATAATCATGACATATAAGTCCACAATATTTTATTTATTTTTTACTCTATTGAACTAGGTTTTCAATTAAATGACTTATTCTTACATTTATTAATATCTATTTAAATTAATAAATTTACTTATTAACTAATTTATTACATAGTTAAATTATGTAAATTCATATTCTAACCGTAATTGATGATAAATATAAATATGATTTTTTTAATTTAATACGGCAACTAATTTCCTTTCACCCATGTGAGCAGGGTTCTAACCCCATATATATTTTTTTTCAAACAAGAGATTTTATATGTCAAGTAGATGGAATATACAAAATAAGAAAATAAATTTAATTTGATATTCTAGTAGGTAATGTTTTATTTTTTTTATAACATAATGTTTAATTAACATACTAAATTATTTAATTATGTAGTAAAAACATTTTAATTTACTAATAATAATAAAGTGTTAATTTATGAATTTGTAAAATCATTTTTGTTTGTTTGAGCAATGAGTTTTGTATTTTTGGTTGAGTTTTTGTCCTCAAATAAAAGGAGTAAATTTAATTGCACACTTAAATAAATTTAATTGAGTTTTTGTCCTGAAAATCGTGGCTTCCAGAAGCATTAATACAACTGAAAATTTGAAGGTGTGGGACTAATATGTAAAAATTTAAAAAATTTTAATTTTTTGTTTTTATAATAAATTATAGGACTCCATTATAGTTGACCTTAAAAACAAGAGAAAAAAAGGATACCAAACCCCTTTGCCCTATGAATATGATATATAGAGTAACGCTTCTAGATCTCTTTTTTTTCCTTTTCCCCTGCTTTTTATTGTTTAGCGTTAGAATAATCCAATTTTCTTCTCATTATGGGATTCTAACCATACACAATTTGAGATTGACATCCACAATTAATAGTAAGTAGTAAATGTAATTTTTAAATAAAAATTTTAACAAAATTAATAAAAGTATAATAATTTTTTTTATAAAATAAATATAAAATTAAATCAACTTTACTTTTAAGTTATAATAACTAATATTTACTAAACATTAATCAGCGTCAATCCCAAATGGAGCCGTAATCTCTTATTTGTTCATGATCATGAGGCTTACATACCTCTTGCGAATGTAAATCCATTTCACTCATCCCAATTCCGAAGGTAATTGGCTCACTTTTTTACAAAGTGAAGCCAAACAATTTGTGTACCCATGCTACTGGGACAGAGCTACTCTCCTTATTTATCACTGAAGAATTTGCATTAACTTTCATAAGAATATGTACGTAAGACAAAAACCAAAGCAAAATTCTTAAAAATTGTTGCCAAGTAAATGTCTAAGAAAAAACAATGATAAATTCTCCTTTTAGTCCTTAAAAGTAGACATTAATTTGTTTTTGGATCAGTTATTTTCTAAAATAATTTGAAAATTTTTATTGTTATTTTTGTGAATGTTAGATTGGGGGGGGGGGGGTTGGGGGGGGGGGGGAGGAGTATGCCAGTGCTAGATTAATGTTACTTTTGAGGACCAAAAAAAAAAAAAACTACTTTCTGATTAATTTCTTGAGTGATGTTTCCTACCATTCATCGAAGATAATTTTTTGACTCCCTCGAAAAATAACAGAGCAGCCGAACAAAACAACAATAATTAACAAAGAAACACCATTGCTTGAATCATAAATAACAGTAATATATAACAATTTACATTCCAAACTTTTATCCTAAATTTAATTTTATCTTAATTTATGTTACATACGATGTCTCGTTCATGCTTTATAATTTTCAAAAATTCTAAATAATTATTTTATCTCATCACACACTTGATAAATTAATTATTTTTATCTCATCATTCACTGGATAAATATCAAATAATTTAATTAAAAATCTGAGATAAAATTTTAAAATATCGAACCCTACTCCTAAAAAATAACACGAAATTATGCATTTGTAATACCAACTATCCAAATCTGACAGCTGCCTTCTGTGCTCATTAGCTCATCTTCACGTGATTTGCTTGCTAGACTTACAAAAATAAATAAAAAATTTGCTTTCTAGACTTACACTACCCCCTATATAACTCTTATGCTTTTCCTGCAAAATCTTCATCACTCTCTCTTTGTTACAAACTTACAACAGAAAGAAGAGAGATTTAAAAAAAAGAAAGAAAAAAAAATGGACTCCTCCAAACTCTCAGCTCTCCTCATCATTTGCATGCTTTTCATCTCCACAGCCACTCCCATTCTTGGCTGTGGCACGTGTGGCAAGCCGCACCCGAAGCACAGGAAACCTAGGCAGCCTAGACCCATCAGTCTTCCTCCCATTGTCAAACCCCCAGTTCCCTTGCCACCAGTCACTCTCCCTCCGGTGACCGTCCCGCCGATCAAGCCACCAGTCGACCTCCCCACTCTCCCACCAGTTACACTGCCTCCAGTTCTCCCTAACCCACCAAGTGCTAGGAAGCCATGCCCACCTTTATACACACCACCTCCACCAGCGGCTGCCACATGCCCCATTGACACCCTCAAATTGGGTGCTTGTGTGGACCTTCTTGGTGGGTTGGTTCACATTGGTCTTGGTGACCCAGTTGTTAACCAATGCTGCCCAGTTCTACAAGGACTTGTTGAGTTAGAAGCTGCTGTCTGCTTGTGCACTACTCTCAAGCTCAAGCTGCTTAATCTTAACATCTATCTTCCACTTGCTCTTCAGCTTCTTATCACTTGCGGAAAGACACCACCCGCTGGTTTCACTTGCACTCTTTAGATCTAAGTTAAGTATTTATAAGACTTTCTACTCTCTCTTAACGTCCTATCTTATATTTATTCTTCATGGTGAATTCTCTTTTAACAGAAAATTGATTTTTGCATGAGCTTACCTTCTTCTCTTATGAGCATTAATTTTTGCTCTTTCTTCTTTTATTGTTACTCCGTAGTTTCATGTACAAATTTCTGTATTTTTCTTATGTTTGTTTGATATTCGGTGCTTTATCTACTGTAGAATGAAAGTATTAGGTGTTAATTTATGAATGCCTACTTGATATATAGTTATAGAAAATTATCAGTTCTGTTGTTAAAATCAACCTGCAAGCTAATCAAAACACTTTAACAAGTAAGCTTACTATTGACAGCACAGTTGCCAGAAAGTTTAAATAAACCGAGCCTCCGCTCCGACATATCGTGAATTGTAGTACTTACGTACTTACACACATACATACATACGTACATACGTACGTACATACATGCATGCATACATACATCAATCATATATGGTATTGATTGATTAGATGTGATGATGTGCGGATGCAGGTTGGTAGATTGATGATGGATACTGAAGGAAGAAATCGACATGAAAGGATGTCGAGACTTATTTGTTTGTTTCTTTTTCTCTCTCCCCCACTCTCTCTGTCTGTCTCTCATTGTTGGGATTGTAATGTTTGGTCACATTTAATTGTACACCCCATTTGTTTTTATATGATTTGTCGCATTTGTATGTGTGTTTTCAATGTCCTTGACAAGGCAGCAATTATTTGATTTTCCTACCTCATTTTCAATCTCTTTTATTTTCATTCCAGTGTCTTTGATTTGTTGCATGCACATATAATATTTTTCTTTTCATTCAATCATTCATTGATGTAATCAGTTTTTTAATTCTACAAATATATATATATATATATAGAGAGAGATGGAAGTTTGAAGAAGATCTTTGAAGAATGGGAATTGGTCTGCTTGAAACTGCCATCTCTTATTACATAATTTAATTGAAATAATTAAATAGCATTAAAAGAGAAAAGTGAAGCAAACCCTGATTTAATTATAGAACCGAAAAACATCGCGAGGTTCTTGACTTAGCAAGTGTTCCATAGGTGGTGCATAATACGTAAAGCGTTTGGTGAATATTAATACCAGTAATTAATAATTTTAATCAACTATCTATCTAATTATAACTAATGAAGTGCCAGTGATTCCATTTTACATCAACTATGATAATTTAAAAAGTCCCACGCTCAATTTTAAAATTGTTTTAAAGCTATTATAAACAAGAAATATAGATGTATGGAGACATGCTGGTTGTGGATTTCGAGTGTTCTATATATGCTAACTTTCACAAGTCTGGCTAGCTAAAATGTGAAGGATAGGGACTATGAAAGCATCTTTAATTCTTTCAATTACCATTCAAAGAACACTTAAAGAAATCTATGGGTAGAAAGTGGAGACTAAAATCGAAAAAATATACTCCTTTAGAGATAGAATTGTAAAGGAGGTTAATAAATTACTTATCTATATATAAGGTAATAGCTCTTATAAAAAATTGAAGAGAGAGACAAAGGGCTCACCTTGTTAGGAGTTAGGACGTCATAAAAAAACTGTCTTGAAATTAAACCTTAATGCACTATTTTAGGTGAGTGTTACTAGTACTAGACATGTGAGTTTGCAAATTTAATGGAAAATGAATGAATCAAAGATATAAACACAATTTGGGCCATCTTTTATATGAATTAGCAAGCTTTGTAGTGGTAAAATAAGTAAATCAAGTATTTGGATGAATAGAAACTAAAATTTCTCTCCACCTATGTGAATAGAAGTTCAAACCCAAATCTTTCTATACCATTGTTCTATAAAATTGTACCAATGAAGAAACACTAAAACTTAGCACAAGAGGATAGGAATTGTGCAGTAGTTTTGAGTAATGATAAGCTATGCAATATTTTGATAAAACTCAAAAAAGGAAGAGTGTGTAAAATTATTGCCCATGTAGGGTTGAAGTTGTTAAGGGGCCACCATAAAAGTATAAAACCAAGTCACATGAACTTAGTTTGTCTTTTCTCCCAGTGTAACGTGTGGTGTCTGTGCGCTTGATGGGTTCCCCGCTCTTGTTCGACATCAACGGATGCCTTGGTGTTTTTAAATTTTCTTATAAAATTTATGAAATGTCTATTGTAAATAACTTTGTTTAGGTGTTTGGTAACTAGTTTAGTGAAAGAAAAGAGACCCCAATATATGTGAGGAATATAATTGTTTCGTGGTTTAAGTTCGTCGATTGTTGTGGGATTGGGATATATGTGTAACCATAAGGGAGCTTTTAAAAATGATTTTACAGGTGAAGGTTAATATGGAAAAAGGAACCAATCAATTGATAAAACTTGGAAAGATGAGTCATCATAATTTTTTTATAAGAAGAAATTATTGGGAAAAAAAGAAGAAAAGAAAATGCATGTGGAATGAGTTCGCAACCTTTCTTTTTAGTGATACTATCTTTTTAAAAATTGTACCTCAAATGATTAGTTAATTATGAAAGAATTATATCCCAATCTTTGAGGTTTTTTGCTCTCTCTCTCTCTTTCCTTTTTTTTTTTTTGTTGGTGTACTGATTTCGTTAAAATTACTTTATTTAATGTAGAGTTCATCTTACACAACGAATGAAAATGGAGAATATATCATACTTCATAGATAAAGGTTAGAAAATGAATTGTGAAGCATGAAATAAAGATAGAAAATATGTCGGCTTAGTGTCTGCTTGAATGCGCTGCGGCGTGGCAGCAGTCCCGAACGCCCAACTTTGTTAGAACAGCGATGAAGTATTATTGACTCATTAGTATGTTTTGCACTTTAATTTATACATTCGATATAAGATTTCATCAGACAGGAGCGGATACCACCTCCTGGAGAATTCAATAGAAGCCAAAGATAGAGCCAACGCCATCCCAATGTTAGAATGAATAAAATGAAGTTTGATTTCTAAAACTTCTCATTTAAACCAATTGGAAATGGACACACACACTCCTGTCTTGTGTGATACAATTACTACTATTAAAGTAGCAACATTTTGTTTGTTGTTTATGGGCTTCGAAGGGACCACTACTATAAGCGGAACGCGGAACCATCATGCTCACCCTTTGAAGTTTGAACCAATATTTCAAAGCATGCGACAAGAGAATTGAAATCATCAGGTTAAGGGAAAATGGAGCCAAAACTTGAGATGACTCAACACAACTTGCCTGACCTCCATTATTGATTTTGTTTTCCACGTACAACTTGTTATCTCGACGATCAAAAGTTTCCTTGCCGCCCAAGCAAAACTATTCACAGTCAAATGAATCTAGTGGTAGCGGACATGTAACTTGATTTAATGCAAGCGTACATTAGGCTTTGCATCATATTTCTCAGTTCTGTGAGAAAAAACTTACGGTGCATCAGATGAATCTGATCTGTATCTATGTGCTTGCAACAAGAGAACTTGTTCCCACTTCCCACCGTGAGCCCAGTATATCATTACTTTCCCAGGCAAGCATTCTAGCATCTCCTAATTAATTAAAGAGCATGTATCCACATCATAAAATACAGCAATTCGAGAGCCTCCAACAGAAACCGACTCAATTCTAACAATTCTTATAACCATAACATATCTGGGAATCCAAATTCAGAAAAGAATTTTCCTCTCTTTGTTGTTTCAATCTAAAGAAGTGCACATGGTATTTTCTCTGCTTCTTTAATACCAAATGGATCAGCCACTAAAAGACAAAAATCTGAATCAGAACTAAATCTCAAATGTAAAAGGTGGGCATCCGCTATAACCAAAACACTCCGCCTCACCACATATCAATGGACCCTAAAAATGAACAACCGGAAGAAAATTAACAGTTAAAAAAAAAATTATTCTCTGAATTGAACTATATATATGTTACAAATCCTCTAGAAGGATTGCTGATCTACCTGCTAACTAGCTCCAAGGGGAGGACCAGACACAAAGAATAAAAAGCCACCGGATTACAACATCATCAGAAAGACTTACTCAATTGTAAACCACTGGGGAGGAATCTGACGTGATTACAGTGTTTCAACTTGGCAAGAGCTTCTTGTGACTTGCCAAGCATAAGATCCACATAAATTGCTGTCAGAGTGGCTTCTGTGCTTCTGGGTAATATGGATAATGCTTGTGTCACGAAATGATGGGCTCGTTCAAATTCACCTTGCATTGCAAACATCGCAGCAATATTCACATAAAGTGTTCCACGTGCTTCTTCTGGCTTGGGAAACATGGTATCTTGTGAGTCCTCAGGGGAAGGATTCTTAGCAGCCGCTGGCCCTCCATTTAGTTCTTCACAATCAATGATTTTCTCTACTTGCCATTGCTCACAGTCCTCTCGACTGAATGGCAAATCAAAATGATCTCCTCCACTCAAATACATCGAAAAATGCTCAGCTGCTTCTTTGGGCCTGTTCAGCAAGCACAGAGCCTCAGCTGCATAGATATGACCCAGAAAAATGTAAATTCTTGAACAATCCGGGAGTTCCAAGAGAGACCTTGCGGCAGCAAGGGCCTTCACGGGATTTTCCATTTCCAATTCTACATATGTCAAATTGGCAAGGAGAGCTTGCTTAATCATCTGATTTTCTCTTCTACAGACATCTTCATAATAAGAAAGAGAGTTCTGTATGACCTCCAGACTAGTTCCTCCTTTTTGATCTTTTGCATCACCATTTGCAGTAACCTGACCTAAGCCTACTGATATTTTGGAATCAAGACTGGACAAGCTTTTGTGGTTCAAGTTCTTGGAAGATGCCCCTTCGCTTGACTCACTTTCCTCCACAGATGAATTCGAGGGCAAACCAAACTTCGAATAATTTAAGTCGGGATAGCTCAACAAGTGCAAGGCATTAAGGAGACATTGCCGGGCAAGGGGCATCGAGAGCTTAGGCTGTCCATCACTGCCCAGAGATGAATCATCCTTTTCCGGAGAATCCACATGTCCATTTTTTCGAAACCCATCCTCCATTACAAGATATCTCCACTTCCCTTTGCCAATAACATGAACCTTAACTTCTGATCCATCAGATAAAGACCTACCTGGTGCTACAAGTCCCTTTTCCAAAGCCATTAGGCAGCATTCAGCAAGTCGGAGCCACAATAGAGGCTGTTTATAGAAAACTAAACTTGACTTCTGGAAACAGCGAGCCGCTAGTACTGGTTTCCCACAAGCCAGATACTGCAGTCCACAATTATATGTTATGAGGAGAGATTTATCCTGGGAGAAAGTTAGCAGTTTCAGAGGTTTGTCCTTCCGAAGAGATGCAGAATTACTTAGTGCCTTGGATAAGAATACTGATGATGTATGATATTTTGCAAGTTGATAATAAATGCAGCCAAGATTGTTGTTGAACATGCTTGAAATCCCCATCTCTGTCCGGTTACTTAACGCCAGCAACAACTTAATGGCTTTACGGTGGTTCCTACGGGCATACTCAAGCTGGGACTTCAAGAAGAGAGCCAAGGATGAATCTTTCCCACGTGCAATGTTCATTGCAAGCTTGACTTCACGCTTTGCATGCTTTAGGTTCCTAGTGAGGAGAAGAAATCGAACCTTGTAAAGTTGCAACTTCAGTTTAAGATCAACAGTAGAGATGGACCTATCAACAAGGGTCCTCGAAAGTTCATTTGAAGAAAGACCAACTGGCCTTGTTAAATTCTGACCACTGATCTCCAGGCTTGATAATGCTAACACTGTATCATCTTCAAGCGTTTCCTCTGATAGAGTTCTTGACAAAGCATTTTCCGAGGCATTTACTGTAGCAGCCAAATCGGAATTAGAAGCATCTGCAGTTGATGAATTGCTTGGCACAGAGGAATATTTTGCAAGTAGATTAGTCGATTGTTGTCCCATGCTACCACTATCAACTTGATTCACACAACCAACACCGAAAGCTTTTTCCAAATATATTAACACATCCTGTACATCAAGAATCACAATGGAGAATACTTAATATGATACAATTTATCAGTTGCAAAAACAGTAAAGAAGACCTCATATCCAAGACAAAATGTCAGCAAAATAGTTACAAAGTAAATCAACTTTATTAAAATCACACAAGAAGGTTCACAACAAAATTCACAACAATCATCAAAACAAGCAGCAATCCTGATACAAAACTTTTACCAAAAGTTGAAACAATTTCATAAAAGTATCAATCGTCTTCTACACAAGGCTTGCCAGGCCAAGAACATTAGAAGTATTACACTTCAAAAAAGTTTTAATTAAAAAGGTTAGGCAAGCTTCCCCATATGGATGAAATGTATATCTAGCTATGTGGCAAGAAAATTTGGAAAATAAAATGCCTTCCTCCACTCCAAAAACTCAGTTTACAACATTAATTTCCCAACACTGTACACAGTTACGCACAGACATGGAGGGAACGAGAGAGGGGTTGAAGAGTTGGTTATCATTACTGAAACAAGGATAGAAAGAAAACAAAGATAACCTCACAAGACAAATTATAAGGTAAATAATTTTCAAAGCACAAGTAGTAAATCCCATGAAATGCAAAAGCTATTTAATAAAGCATAGTGCTGGGGCAAAAAAAAGAGTCGTGTGTACACAAATAGAATGCAATTCCGATTCTAATGGAATGGTTCAGCAACATTGTTTGTAATCGGCAGCACAAAATGATGAGATTGAACCAAGTGAATTACGATACAGAATACAGATAGCATGCACTTCATCATAAGAATTAAATTTGGATTACAATCAAATTTAAGATTCCAGTTATTAATGCTTAACATATTCTAATCACAAAGAATTCAACTTTAAATAAAACACCGTCTACTCTGAAAATGATTGTATTGACGTTTCTCTTCCAAAAGTAAGTTGTTCACACAGTTCACCAAGCAATTAAAGACCCTAGAAGAAAACTCTAGGGCAACATTCACCAGTCTTTTCTGACAAGAAACTGGAAAAGATGAATTGAGAGAAAGGGGGGATGTTATCACTAGTTATGCAGCCTCTAAAAATATTTCCTATAAAAAGGCTTTCAACTAACACGTAGCATGATTCCTCCATGCATCACAACATTTTTTTTACAAAGTAAAACTTAGTGGTAGGAAAACTGAACCACAGATCTTCTATCAGATGAAGTTTCATTACTGCTTAACACAGAATCAGCCTGCTGGAAACATACAGGAAAACAGTGAAGTTTGAAAAATTGCAAAAACCACGATGTAATCATAATCACTTACAGCAGATCTGAAAGCATCATGGCAAGCTAGCGCAACATCAAGCAACAAGAGACAAATTTGAAGCGCCGTTGTCTGCGTTTAAAAGTTAGAAAAGCAGTTAGCACATCATTACAACAACCTAAACAAAAGTCAGCCAAAACTAGTTGTACCTCATCTATTGGTTCTATATTTTGGTACAAAGGCTCTAAAACTGATAATGCCTTTGCATATTCATGAAGATGAAACCAGATAACCGCCTATACAAAATTGAAACAAGAAGTCATTTCAGAAACAAATAGCATAAAAGTTAAATTCCTGTGGTTGAACACTCAACTAATTATAGCAATTCAATACGCTACTTGAAGATCAAGGAAGCATACAATGTTCAGTTTTGCGACAGACACGTCAAACTCATCCATGTATACTAAACTCCCACTATTAGCAGCAGAAACTTGATTTCCCACAACGCCACTTCCTTTAGACCCCAAACCGACTTTATTTCCAATATTGCCACCACCCTCCGTCTGTTCCCCAGTTGCACGTGCAAGTTCTTCACTTTTGTTCTACAGCAGCACCAAAGAAGAAATGGATGAGAAATCATTCAGAATCAAAACAAAATGAATAATTATTTGCTGAAAATATTAGTATAACAAGATGAATACATTGCATAATGTGCTGAAAATCTTAGTATAAAACAACCTACTCTTTCATAACATAAATAATAATAATGATGATGATGATTCTCTTATGACCTATCCTTTTTCTAGTTAAATTAGAGAAATTCAGAAAGAAAGGACGAAAAATAATTATTAATAAAATAAAGCAGCCTATCATAGAGGAGCACAAAACTGAACCTATAAAATTTCAAGTTCCGACCATGCAGGGCAAGAGAAATCTCTTGGAAATCATCCCACACAACCTCCATAAAGAATAATCCAAATCAAGACCATCTAATCAGGCTGCAATGAAGGTCAAACATGTTTTTGTAACAGCAATTATATTCACGCTTGCACTCTGAAAAAAGATCTGAAAAATGACTGTGAATACTTTTCAAACAGTAGATGAAAGGTAAAGAAGCAAGATACAGTTAGATAGATTTAATTAGTAAACAAGTGAATATATCTGTTGCACAAAACCGTCCAGTATGAATATTGCTCCTTTTGGGTGGAAGATCTACCTCCCCATTAGCTCAACTGTTTAAGAAGGATAAATGTCTATATTTCCACAAACAAACCTAAAAACAAAAAATGCGTACTACAGAAAATCGATGGCCTCTTACTATAGACAAATTTCAAAAGAGATGTCCTCAATAAAAAAAAATTCACTCCATTACAACTATCTATGTACCAAGATTGACAGACTACTGCCTCTGGATCTCAACTTCTATCATACTATTAAAAAATATGATTACAAGATGGGGTTATGGATGGCCAAGAAAAAGGATGTCCTTGTGAACCTCCATATAAAAGAGATATTATCATACCTTCACATTATTAAGAGCTTCAAGCAGCTTCTTTGGATCTGTACAACCGTCCCGAAAGTATTCGGCAATTGCAATGTTATGAAGAATCTGAACAAAAATCAACAATCCAAGAACTTAAAGACCATCCACCAAAATAAAAAGGGACACGCAACACTGCACTTACGTTGAAATGTTGCAAAATCACGACAATTAAAAGCTATTGCTATTGTGCTGTGGAACTAACTACAAAGACAGCAAAGGTCATAGAATATGGCCTTAACTGCTTAGGTAAAAGAATCATACTTATTCATTATTATTTTTGTAGATAATGCATAAATTCTCATCTACACATATAATAAAATCAAATTTCAATAACCTGAATACAGGACATGAGCACTTCCAAAGGAATGAATAATTTAGTGCAGCAGCATAGAGTAAGCCACAACAGTAAGCATAAGATCCCTCCAATCCCAGTCACAGTCCACAAACAAATCCCTAGACCTAGTCCATACTATTGTTGAACTTAAGCAGACAGTCCTCTAGTGATTTTGTATTTTCTCAGTAAAATTACTTGGTACACCAACAATTAATACTACTCTGATAAAAGTAGTTAGCTTGCATAAACATTTTTTTTCTACTGCTTACTCTTAGTCATTCTCTATCATTCACCAAATTCACTCACATTTCAAGGTTTCAAACAGCTCAAAATGGATTGGATAGTCTAGTTCCAGAATTGAAAATACTAGTATAGTATGATTAGCATGCAATAGGGCACAAACCATCCACATTGTTTAAACTAAAATTCTTATAATGATTACAATGAAACTAACAGTAGCACACAAAACTTTATACGTCACAATTCAAACAAATCAGAGCCGTATTCATTTCCAACTCTAAACGAAAAGGGGGGCAAAAAAAAAAAAAGATCGAATCATCATTAAGCGTGTATAAAGGAACAAACACCGAAAGTTATTTCACAGACAAATATTGAAATTACCTTAGGATCATCGGGCTTCTTATCCAGGAGCTGTTTGAGCAAATCGAGGCACTCGTCGAACTTACGGGACTGAAAGTAGAGAGCGGCTTCCTTAGCAAGACTGGCAGTGACGGAGAGAACGCCACTGTCGTCTTCACCGGAGGTATTACCAGCGGCCGTCGATTGCGTTGAATCTCGAGAATCCATGACCAGATCGACCGATCAGGGGCTACAATCGCAATCAGGTACAACACAACTTGAATCTCGACAACAGAACGTATCCGATTCAGTAAACTATCAAACAATATTTTAGTAGAAAAATATGAATTAAAAACCCTAGGTTTTACGATAGTCAAGGTAGAGATTTTAATTTCATTTGGATAGATTTGGCCTTTGGGGTTTTTTTGGTTCTATTTTTGTTATTATTATTATTTTGTTTGAGATGTGGGGAAACCTAAAGAGATTTAATTTGGGAAATTTGCAAAGGAGTTCGGTTCAATTAGAGCGAGCGTATGTAATGTGCGTCCGATTTGCAGAGGAAAAAAACCTATGCTTCCGAATTTGCGATAGCGAGAGAAAGTGAACGGGTTGCGTTTTGAGTCCAAATGATTAACTTTACTAGCAGTTTTGATTCGGTACTTTGCAGTTGTATATTCTTATTGTGGTCGTAGGAAATTCTCCTTTTGTTTTGTCTTCTGGTTTCGGGCTTTTTTCGGAGGTGGACCTCTTTATCAAGTAAATAAGTAATAGTCGGAAGTGTGGAATTTGACTTACAATAATCCTTCCATGTATTTACTTATTAGGGAATGAGATGAGAATGTGAGTCAATAATTTATTTAATTTTAAAATAAAGAGGGGATTGGAAATTAAATTAGTAAGGGATACATTAATTTTAGAAATGATTAGTAGAGTTCTGAATTTTATGAGGGGTTGAAAATCATAACTCCATTTCTCATAACTCACAAAATTACCCCACTCAAACCTTATGATTTTCATTTTGTTCTTCCTTTATATTTGAAAACTTGATTAAGGAAATACAAAAATCAGATCGAATAATGTATAGACCGATCTAGCTGGCACTATTGCTTTTTTATTATCATTGTTACTACTCGTCTCGGTTGTCACTGACCGTTGCTTGACAATGATGATGCCCATGACGATGATGACTTTTCTGGTTGTTGTATTTATTATTATTATTATTATTATTATTATTATTATTGTCGTCGTCATTGTTGTTATTTTATAAGTATTTTTGTTGTTATAATTATTTTTTCATAATAATAACTATAATTTTTATAACACATAATAAGAATAATAACAACAACAATAATAATAGTTAACTAAGTGCATTTTAATAATTGTAACAATTCATTCTCGATTTCAAGATAAAATAAACGCATCAATAACAATATAATTGATTTTGAATTTGATTTTAGTTAATTCCGATTTCTATTATGTTATGATTACAAACTAATGAAAGCACCACTGTTGTTACAATACATAGCCATCATAATATTTGATGTGATATACAATCTTATCACAGCTGGTTATTATACATATCCATCAGAATACGTTATGTGTTAAATAATTACTTATTTAATATGTCATCAGGACATCACGAGTTGTATGAATATCATATTTAAGTCGCTTCGGTGGAGACACGAACTTACATCAAAACTTTACAAATGTAGCATTGTAATTTGTTTGTAAAAATATAGAGATGACATGACACGTCACTGATTTATACAAATATTTATATCACTAATATTACGCACAATCTTTTTTACAAAACGAGTGTCGCAAAATACAAATAACTCATCTCGTTTTATGTTGGGGATATTAACGCCCTTTACCACGAGTCTTTAGTTTGAAAAAACGTAGCTCATATTAATTTCCACAATTTTTTTTTTATTTCGCCTTATTTTACAGCACCCTCTTGTAGAGAATCATGTCTTGCAATTTGCAATTCATTATGTGCGGGCCAGGACTTTGGATGGGCTGGGCTGCACCGGCCATTAACTTTTTTCAGAGAAACAGCGCATGTCGTCATAGGAAGCACCCCAGTATTCTGACCTTCTAACCACACCCAACTCTTTTTACTCTTTAAAAAAAAAAAATCAATTACAGGCTCCTCCGGGTTCGCTGTCAGTCTGTCACTTCGTTGGACGTTGATACATATTTTGCTTTTGTACACGGACATGTATTTCTCATGGGCATATATCTATGTTATATATTATAGTATGATCTTGACAGTCTTAGAATCATAAAAAATTTATTAATTTAATAAATATTAATATATTAATATATAAAAAAATAAAAAATTTATTAATTTATAAAAATAATATCTCACGCATAATATTAATTTTTATAAATTATAAAAATAAACTTAAAGAAATTAGTGATTGAATCGAGTTATATGATATGATTTTAATTTGATATTAATTGAATCAGTTACTTAATAATCTTTTCGCTAGATTGCATAATAGGATCACTCGTCAT
This sequence comes from Citrus medica, assembly GCA_002013955.2. Classification (NCBI taxonomy): domain Eukaryota; kingdom Viridiplantae; phylum Streptophyta; class Magnoliopsida; order Sapindales; family Rutaceae; genus Citrus; species Citrus medica. The sequence goes on along the minus strand of MKYO02032068.1, from coordinate 530,071 downwards.
AAAAGACTTTCGACGTTTGATATGCATATCTCCATTAGAAATAAGTGTTAAAAGAGGAAAATCACAAGCTCATTGACAGAGCTAGTGTTGGAGGAAATATCGTGGACTTGTCTTTAGCGCACACTTTTCTGACGCGTCCCTTTTTCTTTTTGTCAATGGTAAGAAGTCCTCTCTCCACACATTGAAGAAACCCAGATGTCCGAGAATTCTCTCATTTGTTGACTTAATTGAGCTGATAACTTCATCGCGCAGCCTATTACAGCAGCATCAAAGATTTAGTTCTAAAGACAAAGCTAACATTTTCTTATTGTGAACGCAACTTAAATGCAAGTTAGTCTTGAAATTTTATTACCTCTCAAGAGTTACTGCATTAATAGACTGTGTTATGTTCCATGCTTAGGCCTTAGGGTAATAAGAGCAAGTCACTATAGTATCAACAATTACTGCGTCTGGTACCTGTACGGCCTCTAATGTTGTTAAACAAAGGAGCAATAGGATTGTCAAGGGCGTGAATTATAGACTGCCCGCAAGAGTGACTTGAAGTGAGCAGAAGAAACCATACACCTAAATCACATATTGCCTGCGATCAAGAGATAAACAAGTGATAAGGGAAAAAAATAAATAAAATAAATGAAAGTGGGTTAAAAGGATAGAACACAGTTATTATTTTCAGTAACACAGCGTTACCTTCATTTTAATCAATCCAATGAATAGGCGTACTTCTTCTTACATTTCTTCATCTTCTTCAAATGTATTAGCGAGATTGAGGTGATCAGACTATGAGTGCTTTGAGCTAGGGCTTGAATTGAAGACGGATTTGTTTGAATTGGAGCTTGGAGATATTAGACTTATGATTTCTTTCAGTTGATCGGAGGAACTCGACATTGTTGTAAACTGCAAAGGTTTTGATGATTGATAAAAGGACAAAACCCTAATTTTGGAGTGTGTGCTTGGCTAGGCGAATAACCGTGCTCTCCTTATCATTTCCACCCTAACTTTCAAAAATGTTTTGAATTAAGCATTCACAAAAATCAATTGTTTAAATTTAGCCAAATGTTTGGATTGATTTAATTATTTAAACAACTCACAATCACCGACTGTTTCTATAAGAGAAAAGTGGTTCATATCAAAATCTAGTGATATATATATATATAATTTATTTTTAAAGGTCATGTTAGCTTACAGACTAGATTAGCTACAGCTCTCACAAAATACAGTGTCTAGAACTGTTTATAAAATTCTATTATCCTATTTGATTTAGTTGTAATTGTTAAGATATCTAAGCCTCCGTTTTTAAAATTCTTTAAGGACAATCATACTGCAAATGCACTCACCAATTGCTTAATGAGAATGAGAAATTTTTCTAAGGAGAATTTTATCTTAAGATAGTTGAGCCAAAGCAATTGAAGATTCGGCTTAAAGATTTTGACGGATAAATCGATATCACGTGCTTGTTACCTCTTCAAAATACCTCTATAATTTTCTCCGTGGCCGGATACTAAGTGTGGGTGAGTGTAATGACCTCGTTTGTCTTGAAGCTCCGAGTGGCTTCACTTATTATTGATTTTTCCTTCCAACGGGAATGAACAGGAAGATATTTTGGACGATTGCATCACATAAAAACAGGAAAACCACTCATTTTAATTTCAATTCAATCATCACCCGACCCCACGTTACCCAATCGCCATTCTCGCTGCCAATGTCCCCAAAATGGGTGACGAAGCACCAGCATACCATAACTTTACCATTTTCAAACATCAAGAATATTCACGAGATCTTCACAGTTCATCAATCACCGTTTTCCAGACTCATCTACACCCTACATCAAGTTACACTCCATCGAACATTTCTAACCTCGCGAAGCACCCAGTCCTCTCCCGCCATCTCACGCGCTTGCTTTCACCCACGCTACCATAGCAAAACTACCCCCACCGGAAGTAATCTTAATCTAACCTCCAGAAACGCGTGGTTATGACAGGTGTCGGCTAGACAAAGCGAGTTTTCAGTGTTCTCTACGCCGGTATCGTACGGTTAAAAACTCGTGGAGACAAACGGAGTACGAAGGAAACTCAAGGCGTGTCTCGTGTACGATGATGATGTCAGAGACAAGCTTGCGGACCGCACTTCACATCATACAGATCTTCCGTGACTATCAGATATTTTTGTTCGAACAACTATAACAACACACGTGTCCCGTCCTTTTCACTTAATCAGCGCGATTATTTGGGATTTCTGCTTAAAAGCTCTTATATCACGTGACAACTGACACGTTTTATCATTAATTATCTCACAATCCTATTAGTAGGCGAAGAATATTAGTGGCAAAATTAGCAAATAACCGCAGATAGTTCCAAAGTTGGTGCGCGAGGCCGAGGCACATAATTAGTGGAAAGGAAACATCACGCACGTCATTTGATCAGTGGAAATATAACAAGTGTAGGCTTCACATAAACGTCCAATGAAACGGTAAAAGCCGTAATGCTTTTGGCAATCGTTATTATGTAGCGTGATGGAGTGAAATTCTTTCATTGCGCACACAAATTTTCCACGTGATGAAAAATCTAATTGGAAGATGAATTTTGTGGAAAGTTCTTGAAAATTTTTGTGAAGCCAAAATACAAAGCACGTAGACGGATGGAAAATCTAGTGGGTTTCAGTGCTTCAATCATTTTATTGAGTAGGAAAATATGAAGATTCAAATACGATTTTGGTGAAAAATGAATTGCGACTTAAGAAGCTCAACCACCTATAAGAAATTGTAAAATGTGCAATGTCAGCAATAAATTTGAATATTATTTACCTAGCCCATCCATTTTTTGAGACGTACATAAATACAGAAACGAGGGTGACACCTGGATCAAGTTGCAGCCATAAATTTAACAATTTCTTAAACGAGATGTCAATATGATTGATTGATTTACAAACTGATAAGCACGGGTGATCAATCATTGCACTCCAATAATTGATTTGTATGTTGATATGAACAACACATGATTTAAAATCGAAAAATTACGTGGAATTTTGGATACGTGTAAAAATATATGATAAAATAAATTGTTGATGATTCATAAATGACTGGAATCGGAGTAATCGTGTAAATCCAGAATCTCGGGACCTATGATGATGATAGCTCCCAGCAACATGCAGTCCACTTGCCCCGATTTCCCATGTGGTGCAGTAACATTATTAGGTCCCACAATAAACAAAAAAAAATAACATAAATATAGGGAATCATTGAAATCAAGGGCCCATATGTAACCTTACGTGTACCATCGATGATTGATCATGGTTGGCCCCTTCGAACACTCTAATCAAATTCTCCAAGCACAAGAAAAGATGCGCGGGACACTTGTTTCAGGCATTTTGGCCGCGGGGATTTATTAATTATACGAGAAAATTATATATGCGTCCAAATTTAAAATAATTATTGCTTAGTTACCAAGATATGGAACTATCGATGTTGACTTGGACAAAATAGTGGGTGGTTGTGGTTAGCCCAAAACGAGCAGCCAAGGCACCGGCAGCTGATGACCTGGTGCCGCGTGCGACGGTCACGAGGGGGATGCCTCGCGATGCCGTTTCAGTTCACACTTCCCAGTGGCCGCGTAACAAAATTTCATGGGAAATTGTTTTATGATTTTTAAATTGAATTTTCGAGTGCGCGACGGAAACCGAGTACGTGGACACACATCAGCTCATTTGATTTAATCTACGCGCATGACCTAATAAAGTCCACGTATTAGAACTTATTTGGTACATGGAATTATCTGATTGAACCTTGGTACAGCGTGGATCCGACGTGGGGACGTAATCTCTGGTGAAGGATATTTTAGCGCCGTTGGATTGAGTGTGACGTGGCGCGAAACACGATATAATGCTTTGGGAACGAGGACGAGAAGATCGAAACCGAAAAGAAAGTTATAGAGAGAGGGAGAGCAATAGAAAAAAAAATGGTGTCAAATTCTTGTTACAGTTTCAGATCCCCCACTATAAATACCAAGCCTCTCATTCATTCGTCCTCATCTGTCCCATCGTTCACATCGTGCTCTCTCAAGAGCATCTCATTCTCAAGCTCAAAATCAAAACTCGTCGTTTTAACCAAGAAGCATTCTGATTCTGGTATATATATTTTTTTTTCTAATTTCTCCAATCCTTTCATTTCTGAAGAAACTTTTTTATTTCTGCCAGTTTCTAACAAGCTCTTGTTTATTGGCTTCATGTCTTCGAATTCGCAGATATTCTTCCAATCCTTCATTCTCGGTCTTCTCTTTTAAGGTAATTAAATTGTTCAACTCATTTTGCTTGTTAAGTCTTTTTATGTATGTTAATTTTCTTCTTGGAATTTCAGAGAGACGAGCTAATTACACCTCGAAAGAAGCTTCAAGAAGAAGAAGAAGAAGTTAAAGAGATGACGATCAAACCAGTAGTTAGGATCGCCGAGAGGAAGCTAATTGTAAAGAATCGTACAATCCTTACCGGAGTGCCGGACAATTTGATCACGACGTCCGGTTCGACTTCCGGTCCCGTCGAGGGAGTCTTCATTGGTGCGGCTTTCGATGAAGAAAACAGCAGGCACGTGCTCCCCATCGGGGCTTTGCGTGACGTTCGTTTCTTGGCCTGTTTCAGGTTCAAGTTGTGGTGGATGGCTCAGAAAATGGGCGACCGTGGCAGTGAAATCCCACTCGAGACTCAGTTCTTATTGGTAGAAACCAAAGAGGGGTCCCACATCGAATCGGACGATGGAAACGAAGACAATCAGATCGTCTACACTGTTTTCCTCCCTCTGATTGAAGGCTCATTCCGCGCGTGTTTGCAAGGAAATGCAAACGACGAGCTCGAGTTGTGTTTAGAAAGCGGCGACTACGACACCAAAGCGTCGTCGTTTAGTCACTCTTTGTTCGTCCACGCCGGCACAGATCCTTTCGGGACAATCACTGAAGCAATCAGGGCAGTTAAGTTACATCTCAAAACCTTCCGTCAACGACACGAGAAGAAGTTGCCGGGAATCGTGGACTATTTCGGCTGGTGCACGTGGGACGCATTTTACCAGGAAGTAACTCAGGAAGGCGTGGAGGCCGGGCTCGAGAGTCTCGCCAAAGGTGGGACCCCTCCGAAGTTCGTGATTATTGACGATGGCTGGCAATCAGTCGGCGGGGACGATCACAGTTCCAACGATGAGAACGAGAAGAAACAACAGCCGTTGATGAGGTTGACCGGGATTAAAGAGAACGAGAAATTTCAAAAGAAGGAAGATCCCAAAACGGGTATTAAGAACATAGTGGACATCGCGAAGACAGAGCACGGGTTGAAACACGTGTACGTGTGGCACGCGATCACCGGGTACTGGGGTGGGGTCCGCCCGGGGATTAAGGAGATGGAGGAATACGAGTCGTTGATGAAGTATCCAATGTTGTCGAAAGGAGTGGTGGAGAACGAGCCAACATGGAAGACTGATGTAATGGCGGTGCAGGGTTTGGGTTTGGTGAATCCGAAGAACGTGTACAAGTTTTACAACGAGTTGCACAGCTATCTGGCGTCTGCGGGTATAGACGGCGTTAAGGTGGACGTCCAGTGCATATTGGAGACGCTTGGTGCTGGCTTGGGTGGCAGGGTGGAGTTGACCAGACAGTATCATCAAGCGCTTGATGGGTCGGTTGCCAGGAACTTCCCTGATAATGGGTGCATTGCGTGCATGAGTCACAATACGGATGCACTCTACTGCTCAAAACAAACTGCTATAGTGAGAGCATCAGATGATTTCTACCCACGTGATCCGACATCACACACCATTCACGTTGCAGCTGTCGCGTACAACAGTGTGTTCTTGGGAGAAATCATGCAGCCTGATTGGGACATGTTCCACTCCCTTCATCCAGCTGCTGAGTATCACGGATCGGCCCGTGCTATAAGTGGTGGGCCCATTTACGTCAGGTAATGAATCATATAACATGGCCATTCATTTTCTCATAAAAGATCAATATTTTTCTTTTTTAATTTTTTGATGATAATTCTACACTACACTATATTAGGTAATATAATCAATTAAATATTTGTATGTAACGTGTAATTAAATCTATTATAATGGTCACTATTTACATATACATATTAATATATCATAATATTATTTATTTTATTTATTATATGACTGACATAATAGTTCCGAAATATTTTAAAATTTGTAATTTGGTGACGTTAATTAAGTTAAATTATATATTAATTTTGAGCAGTGATGCGCCCGGGAAACACAACTTTATGCTGCTAAAGAAATTAGTGCTGCCTGATGGGTCAATTCTTCGAGCACGCTTGCCTGGGCGGCCCACACGCGATTGCCTCTTCTCGGACCCAGCCCGTGATCGTGTCAGCTTGTTGAAGATATGGAACATGAACAAGTACACAGGGGTGCTGGGTGTTTACAATTGCCAAGGAGCGGCTTGGAACAAAACTGAAAGGAAGAACACGTTCCACGAAACCACAAGTGATGCAATAACGGGGCAAATTAGGGGCCGTGATGTTCACCTCATTGCTGAAGCTGCCACGGAGCCCAATTGGACCGGTGACTGCGCCATCTACTGTCACCGGACCGGTGAACTCATCACCCTGCCGTACAATGCAGCAATGCCAGTGTCCCTTAAAGTCCTTGAACATGAAATCTTCACTGTCACACCCATTAAGGTTTTATCCCCCGGCTTTAGCTTTGCGCCCTTGGGGCTCGTCAACATGTTCAATGCCGGTGGTGCTATTGAGGGGCTCAAATATGTAGTTGAAGGCGGCGCTAAGTTAACGGAGATTGATGATGGGTATGGAGGTGATCAGAGAGCGGAGAATTGTAGCAATGAATTGGTGGGGAAGGTCAGCATGGAGGTTAAAGGTTGTGGCAAGTTCGGTGCTTATGCATCAGCTAAGCCAAGAAGGTGCACTGTGGATTCAAATGAGGTCGAATTTGAGTATGATTCAAATTCTGGGCTAGTCACATTCTGCTTGGAGAAATTGCCTGACGAGGATAAGAAAGTCCATTTCGTGGATGTTGCGTTATAAATCATCAATATGTCCACATTAGTCTACAAATTATGAGTTTGTATAACGTGGGGTCTGTGGTGGGAGGGTAACACACCAAATTTCCCCCCAAAAAACGTATCATTTTCATTTGGAATTTATGTAGAGAAAGAAATTCAATAAAGTTGTTTCTCCCTTTTATTATTAATCTGGTGTTTATTTGCGCTAATTTTTATGCTTGTGCATTTGGATTTACTCGTTTGCAACCACCACTGGTGAGAATCTGCAGTTCTTTTCTTTCCTGTCCTGCCTTGAGGAAATTCGTAGGATTAAACAGGAAAATTGACATAAATGGTTGCATAAACCGAGCCAATGCATTACCTTATTCAATAAAATCCTCAACCTCAAACCGCAATCATGATATTCCTCGTCAACAAAACATAATGCAAAATGAGATGCTTCAGGTTTGAAGTGCAGAACCCTGTTAGCTGCTACTTGCCGCTGTGATCCCATCTCTTATCAACTGGTTCGTGTTTCACTAAGAAATTATTTCAAAACACCTATGATCTAGATTTCCATTTTAGCCCTGGCCCCAGGCCTGATTGAAGGCAATTGATTACTACGTGATAAGGCTAAAAAGAAACAATGCCAAAAGTATTAACACATCACCATTCTCTTTTCAGGGGGAATAAAAACCACCCTCAAACCTGTTGGTTTATATCCTCAGAATCACATACAACTGACTATATAGGTTATGAATTAGAAAGATTAATAATAAGAGGGGCTTCCATAATATATGCTGTCACAGAGCAGGCTTTGTTTTCCTTCCTGTAGATAAAAGAGGATGCACAGGCAATGGACATAGCTTCATAAAACACATAATGATAAAGACAGAAGCTACACTAGAAAGTAGAAATATCTTCACGTCCCAGGTATCCAAACAATCCTTTAGAATGTTACAAATGGTAGCCTAGTGTAAGAACAGGAGAAACTACAAGTGACTAACTTAACAACAACCTACCATGATCATAAATTGTGATTAAAGCGACACCTAAGATCTAAATTTCCAATTTCACAAGTGCATTTGATCCTTCTGAACATCCATACTGGAACCAATCCTTTGCACATATAAGGGCTTCCACCGTCTCTGGTCGTAACGAACTCCTGTACCGATCCAACTCTTTGCTCACAGTATCAAATACAGAGTCTTGACCAACAGAGCATACAGGTACTGACAAAATATCACGTGCCATCTTTGAAAGGGTGGGATACTTCATCTTGTTTAATTTCCACCAACCCAACAAATCAAAATCATGCGCACGAGGCAACAAAGACTCATCCAAATACTGGTCCAGCTCAGACTTCATCTGCTGGTTAGTTGTCTCCATGATGAACATATCAAAATCCGTCAGTCCATTATCTGATAGAAGAGTTCCTCCCTGGGATTCGTCTGACTTCATATTGTTTCCTGCATTCCCTTCTTCATAGGTTGGAGTTAGAGGCAGAGGAAGCGAAACATACTCAAGAAAAAGCTCATGGATTCCATCATCAACAATCTTGATATAAGTGGGAGCATCATCACCATAAATTTTTGTGAAACTGAATTCAACAAGCTTCATTTTGAACCGGGGGTCCATGACAACTGCAATTGCCAGAACCAGGCAACAATCCCTCCAGTATTTATCAATTTTCTCCAGCATTCCTTTGCTAATGCTACTGACAAAGGGATCCTCATTAGTGACCGAACGAGTCAAGTCTGACAGAATCTTCCATGCTTCGTGAAAGAATGTAATTCCAGTTGGGCTAGTGGTAGTAGTCAGGATGTTGGCTGCATCAAAGAGCGGTTTCAAGAATGCACACAGAGTCTCTACCAGCCTCCAGTCTTCCATAGATGGGGCTTCTTTGTAATCGGGATCAGAAGTGTCCAAGCAAGAAAACACTTCCTTCAACTCAGAAGCAGCCACCAGCATGTGATATGTTGTATTCCATTTAGTTTGGTCATCAAGAGATAGGCTCTTTTCACTGGGTACTTGAAGTTGTTGCTTCAGTTCAACAAACTTTTCTTCATGAGATTCTGAAGTTTTCACATACTTTACACTATCACGAATTTTCCTGACAATTTCTTGTCCAGCTGCTAACACATCCTTTGCCATGCTGCTCAAAGTATGAGCAATGCAATTCCCAACCAATAACTGCCCATTAAGAATAAGGGGATTCTTGATGCATAATAAGGGCCTAAGACAATCAAGCCCCGCTTCAGGTAGTGGATGTCCAAAAGTGAGAGAAAACACCCTACCCTCCAAACTCCAATCAGAAATGCATGCAGCAACTGCATGGCTAAAAGCATTGTCAGATTCAGGATACGGTTCCATCACAACATTCAGAATCCTTCTCTGCAGCTTCCACTCACTATCAATGAAGTGTCCAGTGATAAATACATACCCTAAGGTTTGATTTGAAGTCCATAAATCCAGTGTAAGGCAAAATCGTCCAGGTATGCCCTCAATGAACTTCATAAGACTTTGCTTTTCTCTCAAATATGTGGCAACGCAATCCCCTTGGACAGTGTTAAAGCTCACCTTGTCAAACCGAGGTTGAAGATTTTGGACAAAAGTAATAAATCCAGGATGTTCAACCATATGAAGAGGGTAGTCATGCATGATGATCATCCTAGCAATTTCGTGGCGGCAACGGTCCTGATCAAATGAAATGTAAGGCAAGCTAGGGGATCTGTAGCGCCGTTTTGGTGGGTCACTTCCACCGACCCTTGGGGTATATGGAGTTAACTGATTGTTGTCCTGATTACGTAAAAGTGCTGGACAGGTTCCCTTAGCAATGTGCCGTTTGAGGTGACTGGTACCTGCAACCTTTGAACCTGTGCTGTAGGCAAAACTTTGCTTACATTGCTTACAGCAAGCTCTTCTACATCCAGCACTAACAGTTTCTATGGTGAAGTGCTCCCACACTATGGACTTCTTTTTCCTCCGCTTGTTAGGTTGGGTTTCTGGACTAGTCACCTCATTGTTAGGCTGTGTATTCACAATAGCCAAAGCATTGTTAGGCTGAGATGCCGGAGCTGCAAATGCATTGTTAGGCTGAGATGCCGGAGTTGTAAATGCATTGTTAGGCTGAGCCTCTGGAACAGCAAATGCATTGTCAGGCTGAGTCTCTGGAATTGCAAGTGTATTGTTAGGATGAGTCTCAGGAATTGCTAGTGCATTGCTAGCTTCCCCTGATTCTCTCAGCTCATTGTTTAACTGTGTTTCTGGAGTCATCATCCCATCATGAGGCTGGGTTTCTGGAGTCATCCACACATCCTGATCCTGAGGCTGGGTATCTGGAATCATCATCGCATCATGAGGCTGGATTTCAGGAGTCATCATTGCATCATGAGGCTGGGTTTCAGGAGTCATCATTGCATCATGAGGCTGGGTTTCAGGAGTCATCATTGCATCATGAGGCTGGGTTTCTGTAGACATCATCGCATCATGAGGCTGGGTTTCTGGAGTCATCATCACATCATGAAGGTGGGTTTCTGGAGTCATCACTGCATTGTGAGGCTGTGTTTCTGGAGTCATCACTGCATCATGAGGCTGGGTTTCTGGAGTCATCACTGCATCATGAGGCTGGGTTTCTGGAGTCATCACTGCATCATGAGGCTGGATTTCTGCAGTCATCATCCCATCATGAGGCTGGGTTTCAGGATTCGTGACAGTGTGAGGCTGTGTTTCAGGATTCATGACGGGTACTTGGGACTGGGTTTCAGGATTCATGACTGCATCGTGAGGCTGAATTTCAGGATTCAGTATCACATCATGAGGCAATGCTTCAGGATTCATCACTGCATCGTGAGGATGTGGTTCAGGTATTCCCTCCTCATTAGGCTCAGCTTCAGGACTCATCTTCTCATACTTAGGCTTGGCTTCAGGACTCATCTTCTCATACTTAGGCTGTACTTCAGGAGTCATTTTCACCTCATTAGGCTGTTCTTCATAAGTGATTTTTCCATCATGAGGTTGTGCTCCATAAGTGGTGTTTCCTTCATTAGGTTGAGGTTCCGGAGACATTTTCCCGTCATTAGGCTGAGGTTCCTGAGATGTTTTCCCATCACTAAGCTGAGCTTCCTGAGGCGATTTCCCTTCACTAGGCTGATCTTCATTTGCCACTTTCTCATCATTAGCCTGAGCTTCATCAGTTATTTTCTCATCATTAGGCTGTGCTTCGTGAGTCATTTTATCTTCTTTAGGCTTTGTATCATGAGTCATCATGACATTGTTATCAGGCTGTGTTTCAGCGGTGGTTGCCATCTTATCTCAAAAAGAAAATTCCTGTATTAGGGAGCATAAAAAACCGCTGAATAGATTTACTCAAATCGACAAAAAGGAAAGATTCAATAGAAGCACACTAGGAATTATTGTCAAATAATGGAAAATAATTTGATTAACAGCTAATTACAAACAAAAGCTCATGTTGTTTGTGATGCATCATCACAGGAAACATTGCCTCTTAACAACAATTAAATATGATGTAATAATGGTGGCAAATAAGACATGCATCAAGAACCTTCATAACATCCACAAGTAATTTGACCTTTAAGGCATTAGAAACTACGTCACTCCTTGAGTCAACTTTCATTTTGGGGGAAAAAAAAATTATCAGGAAATCTGCACATATGACTTCATAACCACTATTATAAAATTTAAATGACGATAGTATGCAATGAAAATAGAAGTGCAGTGTATTCTACCTGCCTGCTTCTTAAAGCATGAAGTTTAACTGGTGTGCACGCAGTCGTATGATAGTGTGCGGGGAGATATATTCTCAACAACTGATGCTTAAGTCATCTTAGTTATAAAGACTACATCCGAAACAGGGCTTACAAAATAGTATTTTTTTTCCTTTCTTTTCTTTTAATTCCTTGACTAGCTCAAGGAAATATTCAAGTTATTACCTAGAAACATTGTTTAGAACTTGCTTATCCCATTTTTTTTTCCATAATTTGAGTGGTTGACACCATGTACTACAGCAAAATTATTCAGAAAAAAGGCACCGCAATATTTAGCCTATAGCTTTTTATTTAACAGCAGTGACAAGCTAGAAAATTTTTAACAGCCATGCGCCAAATAGCTCTTGAACTCTTGTTACTAACCAAACCATGTGCAGGCCATATCATGACAGGCATGAGGACTTAAAACGTACAGACTACAGAACTGAAAAAGAAAAAAAACGGTTGGGCCTGGGCCAATAATATGAGGGCCCATTAACATTGACATCACAGCTTCTGCATGATGAGGTCCTCTTCGGTCTTCACTCTAAGCACTCGGGATAACAGTCTGGGCCAGGGCTAAAATAGGTATTTTACATATTTGTGACTGAAAAGGTGAAAAATTCCAAGAATTCAGAGTAGATCTAGGGTTTGAATTTGATCAAGCTTTGGGCTTCAGGGAAAAAATAATAATAATGGAACCAGCCCAGATAAAGCAAATAGTATACCCATCGACCATGAACAAGAACAGAACACACCCGGTCAGCTAAAATAAATAAATAAATTTTAGAGATCAAAAGTATGTTAATGAACAAAAATGAACAAGACAATTATAGTAATTAATCTCTTATATACAAACGCAAACCAATAATTCCTTAATCAAGCAACCAAATTATCAAAATTAAGACCAAAAAGCAGCAAAATCGAAAAGGACGCGAACATGGGAAAAGTCACGAACAAGAACAGACGAGCTGAAACCTAAATGGAAAAAATTAGGTCTAGGGTTAGAGTTTGGATTATTACCGGTAGTAATGAGCCGAGAGATTCGATCCCGACGTGCATACGAAGCTCAGAGACCGATTTTCAGGTCCCCCGACCGGGGAGAGGGGGAGAGGGGGGAGATCGATCTAGGGTTTTGCAGAAGAGAGAGAGAGAGAAAGAGGAGAGAGAGAGAAAGAGATTTGGGCTTTCGGAATTGGGACTAACCCGAAAAGCTAATTGGACCTAACAAGAAGAAAAAGAGGGAATAAGAGATAAGGGTTTGGTTCTGTTTGGTTTTGGTTTTGGTTTTGGTTTGGGGGGGATGCAAAGATTAAAAAGAAAAAATCAAGTTAGGAGATTGACTTGCATTATTTTTGGGCATTGAGTTGTGGACTAGTCACTTTGCCTTCCTTTTTTTTTTTTTTGTTTTTTTTCCCTCCCGGAGGTCCAATAATTATCGTTAATATTATAAAATAAAATAAAATTCTATTATACAAAATGGACCACAAAAGCCCATATTTTATTGTATTTTAAATTTCTTTCTGGGAATTTGGGTGGGTGGAGGGTGGGGGAGTAGAGGGGTACGTGTAGGGCGTGTCATGTAGCCCACCGAATATTTGTGGACGGTTTCGTTAGTATAATGGACCCACTCCCACACCAAAACTCACGACTCTCGCTCAGGACTTGTGCTCTGCTGCTTCCACTGCTCTACTGCTATTGGGAAACATTGAAGACAAAGTTGTTGATTTTCTCATCTCCAGTTAAGCCCAATCAAAGAGTGTCCAAAAAAGTCAAGAGGCTCCGAACCGAGCCATGAGTCTGATGCCCACTGTGGGGCTATCCGTGAGTCGGTGTGATCCACCCTACGGTTTTGGGTGTGGGGGAATGGTCTTAAGAACCCACATCGGCCGTTATGTTTGGTTTTCGCAGCTCACTTGTTGCTGGGTGCCTTCGTCATTCCACGTAACCAATTCAATTTCAACTTTAATAACCAGTAAAGAATATTCAACGCTAGAATCATAGTGATTGAAAATTCGATCTGACCTAAATGACTAAACACCAGAAATATATGATTTCTAAATATTTATCAAAGGTATTTAACAAAAGATACATCTCAGACGTAGTTTATTTTTTAAATATTCGATTGGAAAATTTTTTCTTATGATATTTGTGTTGGGCTTTAATTGTATGCTTATTTATTAGCATGTTCAAACCCAAATCCCTTTTCTTCATTTATCAGTTGAATTAACATGCATTCAAAACAAATTCATACTCAGTTATCTAAAGCTTTTTTTTATTTTTTTATTAATTTACCCTTAATTTTGATAATAGACTTTGTTTGTTCACGAATCACTCCTATCCTGGTGCAATCAATCACAGTTAGGTTGTTGAGCCAAATGAATAAATATACATAAGCGAAGGTCCCTAAAGTCATAGACTCCCCACCACCAAATATTCATTTACTTTTAGCTTATAGATCCAAATCCAGTACAAATTCACCCCCATATCGAAGTTATATTTTATTTACAAATTGAGGATCCCTCTTGCACCATCGGCCAGTTTTTGTATGGGCTATGTGGCCCAATGTGATTCACCCACGAGCCCCCTTTCCTTCGAGAGCTGCCTTTCCTTGTCAAGGACAATGACAGATTGACAACTCGACAAGCGAGAACGAATTTATTAATTTAGCCTCAGTCTTTGTGCAAGTGTAGCGGCTTTTAGAGATGCCACGACAATTCAAATAACACCGTACCCTTTTTTTAAATAAATAATAATAAAAATAAATTTTGGAATATAACAAAATTTAAAAGTTCACAAAATAGCATTTATGACCATTTTATTTTTTATTTTTTATTTTTGGATAAAATGACCATTTGATATTTGCAACACGTGGTGAAGGACCAAACTATTTATCTATGTAAGCTAAACGGCAAATATTAAATGGGATTAAGGGCCAGTTTGAGAATGCTGTAGCTCTTAAAATAATTGCTGTTAGTTGTGCTGTAGAAATAATCAGCTGTAAACAGAATCAGTTAAGTATTTGGTAAATTTTGTTTTAAGAAATATTGTGCTCTCTTAAAATAATTGCTGTTAGTTGTGCTGTAGAAATAATCAGCTGTAAAGAGAATCAGTTAAGTATTTGGTAAATTTTGTTTTAAGAAATACTGTGAGTTTTGAAAGCAATTATGGATGTTTGGTAAATTTTATTGTTAAACTGTTAAGAGAAAATAAATGATTAAAATATACATAATATAAGATAAAATTTATTTATACATATAAAAACATGTACATATAATATTTTTAATTGTGTATTATAATAATTTTTATTAAAAATTAAATTTTATAATATATTGATTTTACTTTTTTATTTTTTTATCTTAAATTAATTGATAATTAAATTAATAATATAGTGAAACAAATTTAATAATAATTCGACCAACAAATTAATAGTAATAAATTTATATTGATGAATTATAATACAAATTTATTAAAATATTTATTTTGTTTCCAATTTGAATAAGGATAATTTTGGGTTTAGGTAATAATTTTAAGGATATTTATGGAATTGTATTAAATGATAAAATTGATTCTCAAAATCAGAATCTAAAAGCTACTCCTTCACTATTTTTCAAAATCAACTGTAAGTGGGCCTGATTTTGACAGAAGTGATTTTGATTTTTTTTTACCAATCACTAAAACTAGCTTTTAGATTTTAAAAATCACTTTTAAACCTCCTAAAAGCAATCCCAAACGGGCCCTAAGTTTACTTGACGAAAAGTCGCTGAGGTGACACAAAACATCTAAGATCAAATATTTACGATAAAAAAAAGTTTGATCATGGTCAAAAGGGGTTTTGAATCAGTCGTTTATTGGGTTGAAAAAGAATTTGATTGAAATTATAGAAGACAAAATTAACGAGGGGAGATTATAGACATTGTATGAGCTATTTTGGCTTATTCCGAACGTTTGGGCACATATAAAATTGTTTTTTCCCAAACATTTTATGCAAATAAAAAATTAAAAAAAAAAGATTTCCCTAGCTACTTAGGGACTTGATATTGGAATGCAGTGACTGATTAAACTAAATTATAGGGATGTAAAAGACATTCACCCGTACTATAATTCAGTGTAGCATTATTTTATCCGTTGCAGTTATTACGTGGAATAGAGTTTATCAAAGTTGAAATTGATACCCAAAAGATTAGCTGAATTTACTATCTTGTCAAGAAACTAAAATAAAATAGATGAATGCCTATAATATTGACTATGGACTAAGATTTCTCCCAATTTGGCCTCTATCTAAGTAAATATAAGTTGGAGATTGGTGGGTGATAAAATAGAATATAAGTTTGAGATTGGTTGGTGATAAAATAGAATGCGACATAATTAAGAATATGATTTAACTATATATGCCCAAATAAAAAAATTTACATGCATTAATAATAATAATAATCGTCGTCGTCTTCATCGTCATCTAATGAGAACTTCCTCATTTTAACAAAATGATAATGTTAATAGTAGACCAAAAAATGTGTATTTCAATACACTAACAAATAAAAAAAATTAACCTCTAGTGTATTGAAATATGTGTTTTCTTTAATATATTTTAGTGATATACTTAATCTATTAAAACGAGGATGTGCTCATTAAAGAATAACTATATATAATTTTCTAATGATCCCTTAAGTTTTTAAAATAAGAGATATGCAAAAAGAAAAGAAAAACAAACACACTCTAATGCACTACATGACACTACATTTGAGTGTAAGTTTTACTTATCTTTTAGTTTATCCCTTACTTTAATAACTTATGAGATTCCTTATTAGATTATATGTATGTATGTATGTATGTATGTATGTGTGTATATGTATATATGTACATGTATATGTATATAACTTCTCAGTGTGAATACTAAAATGTAATTTTTTATGGTTGTAGATAAAAAAACAAGAAAAATGCATATTTCAATGCATTATTTTTTATCTTTTAGTGTTTGGATTTTTTTTTTTGGGTACCTTTAGCTATGTCCAAATAAAATATGCATTTTAGCATCTGTACTTGAGAAGCTCTGCATGTATGTATGCATGTGTGAGTACAGTGGTGTTCACATGCAGACGTTGCATGAAATTAAAATATAAATGAAATTAAAAGACAAGAAGACACCAATTTTAATACGCTGTTTTATCTTTTAGTATATTAAAATTCGTATTTTTTGACTTTTTAACTCTATCCGCATGAACTTTTCATACAGACATTCGCACCTAAGCATGACTATATAAATATAGTCGTATTCTATTAGATTCAAATCTAATGGCTCTTAAAATATGTACATGGTAGACCCTATCATGTGTAGATTTAAAACTAGTAAAACATTGAATCATTGGATAAATTAGGATGCTTAATGAAACCTAACTATAACTATATATAGTCTCGTTGAATGTGACATTCACTTGTTACATTCTTGACTTCTTAGTATGACAAAAACCAGTTCAGAATCAATGTTTAAATAATCAATCAACATGTGCATATTAGGATACACCACGTTGTTTATGAACATACATTAATAGGTGTAAGACATTAATTCATCAACTAGTACATCTCATCGACTGTGAATATAATAAATAAACACCGTAATTAGTTGTACGAAATAAAACCATATAATAATTCATAAAATATTGGTAATCTAAAACAAAAATGGACGAGAGAGGAACGCCATGAAGAAGGGAGGAGTTTTATAGACAAAGTTGTGGGTTAAATAAAAAAAAAACAACTGCAAGAGCGCTTTCATATCGTGTCGGGCATGTGTGTCTCTGTAGAGTTAGATAGCGTCAGTGATATGCTGACAAATGAGTACATGCATTTCCATGCATTTGTCGCTCACCTCTTACACGTGCGTGCATTGCGGATCTCCAACGGAGCCATTAGCTATCTATCAATAGTTAGATAGCTTGGAGACTTATTTTGATCAAGTGCCGGAATTAATAGAATATAATTTTCATTTATGTATATACTTTAAGAAATTGGGTTCCTTTTTTTTTTGGAGTGAAAAAAAAAGAAGTTTACAACACATTTGAACCTCTCACTGAATAATATAATCAAAATAATAAGAATTCTAAAGGAGTTAAATATGTATTCTCGGGGTAGAGAAAAACATTTTTTTTGTTTTCTCTTTCTAATACTGATAATTAAGGCTCTAGTTCATAGTAAAATATTGTAGTTTTTAAAAAAATGTAATTATAAAATAAAAGTTAATAATGAGTAATTAATATAAATTTTAAATAATAATTTTGATAAAAAATTAAAGATATTATAAATTTTTTATTACATAAGTGGTGAATCAAATCAATTTAGCTTTTAAATTATAATAGCTATTATTTATCCACTATTTTAGTACTGTAATTTAAAAATTACAACTGCCCAGCTTCACTACCAAACAAACTAAAATCAGACTTAAATTATAAGGTTTATTTTTCCAAAGTTATATATATCACCGTACTTCCCACTTAATCTCACTCCAATTTAAGCTACCTCATTTCGAAATCTCATTTCACTTCAATTTACATCAACTTCGAATCACTAACTTATTGCAATAAGAAGAAAAGATTATTGCAATAAGAAGAAGAGATAAAATCAAGAAAGCTATTTGAGACGCAGACAGAATAAATCAGCAAAAGCGAATTGCACCCAATATCAAAACTTGATGAACTTTCACTCCAACCGTGCGAAGATTAATTTTATTTGTAACAAATTTAACCATCAAGGGCACATTCTACGGATTTGAATAGACAAGATTAATGATAATTATTAAATATTATTATTTCGGAGAAAAAGAGTAATAATCTGTTAGGAAAAGAAAATTATATGGTCCACCATTTAAACATCTGTCCCAACAACTATAAGGATAGGTGAAAAGCAAGAGAATTATACAATAATGTCAAAAGAAATCATCAAATTAAACAGTAAAAGAGGAGGTTAATGAAATAAAGACAGGTCTAATAAATAGTAAAATATAATAATCAAAGTGATTGCCAGCTAAATTACTTGAACAAGATTAAAGGAAGTGATGATTGATGAAGTGAAAGGAGACTAAGCTAATTAATAAAAAAGGATGTTTTTTTTTTAAATAAATTAATAAAAAGGTGACATAATTAAATTATTTTTAAAAAAAAAAGTGAAGGGGGAATGGAAGAATTGTAATCTGTAAATGTTGTTGCTGGACAAAATGCAAATGCAAATTCAAATGGAAGGAACAAATAGAAGTGTCCGCCCCGACAAAGCGACCTCCGTCCCGGGAAAGACGGGCTGTAATGTCAATGCCCATTTGTGGGGTCTTCTTCACATGCCTCCATGTGAACGCTCCTCCCTAATTTTTTTTTAATTTTTTTTTTTCCATTTCCTTTCTCTCTTCTAAGTTTAACTTAATCCCCATTTTTAATTTCGGCCACCCACTTAAATTTATCTTTAATTGATTTCATTTGGAGGGGCTTGATTTAAGTGGATTGATTCAATCCCACATGCCATAGAAACGATGTGCATCTCACACTCACTAGATGACCATCGAGTTCGTAAATCAGTTAGGGCTCCTTGGTCTCATGACATGAACCAAGGGACTGTTATTGTTCTCTAAATATTTTCGAATTAAGGAGATAAATTTTTATACAAATTGACATGTTAATAAATTAAAATAAAGTTCGAGACAGGATTTGAAATTGTGCTCTTCATTATTCAAGGCGTAGATGCTCCTTCTTGGTCGTAAAGCTTGGTGGTCTATCATTCCATTTATTGAATCTTGCCATTTACTCTTTTATACATAATTTTATATGTAATACTCTGCTCCCAATAGCTTTTTACATTATAACCGTAGAGGTGTACTTATTTGATAAGCGATTGTAAAATTTAAAAATGGTTTCATTTGCTACATCTCCATTGTGGAAGTTTTACAATAATTTATTGTTTGACAAGTAATAATGTCTTAAGACAAAGGTGCGAATTATTTATTTATGTAAAAGTGTATGTATCCCTTTTGTATATGGAACAATTTTTTAAAAATATATTAGAGAAGCAATATATTCAATTATGGGTTTGGACCATGCTGCATACCATTGGTTGGTGAAGAAAGTAGACGTGCTAAAACATTATATAAATACATTATGGATGAATAGGAGCAAAGAGGAATATTGAAATTGCATGTTGCAATTGTAATTCTATGTCTATTTCATTTTATCAATCACATGGCCTATTTAGGTTCTATTTCATAAAACTAGTAGTAAAAGGTGAAGGTGTAATATCTTGAAAAAAAATAAAAATTAATGCCTCGATAAATGTTCATATAATGAAAGGAGTGATAATCATATTGGAAGGGTAATGGAAATGATCAATGTAGAGGCGAGCAATATTTATGAACATGATTTTGCAAGCAAATATTGTTGTGTGTAAAAATTTATTTTGTTTGACAAAGATAGTAAAGTCTTGACAAGTCTTGATACCTCAATATTTAATAAAATTTTATATAAGCTAAAGTATGGACTTACTTTCATAACAGGAAATCGATTTCATACCTTATTTATGATCTACTAATATTAGTAATTAAAAAATTTATCGAAATATATTCACAAATCACAATGCACATCAGAAATTTGAACCTTAGACACAAAATTAGTCGAATTTTGAATCTTGTAGTAAGATTTAAAATCTACTACAATCTACGATATTTTCAAAGTTCAAGATTTGTTTTAAATTGGAGTTCAAATAAAGTCATGAGTGGAATAATAATTCACTGTAATTAATGGTTAATTGTTGCATGGGTGAGGGTCCACAAAATTATTTAAACTCAGCCAGATATATATAATCCCCTGTAAAGAGAGAATTGGTGTTATTAACACAATATATAGAGAGAAGTCTGCATGTTAATATGTTATATATAGTGCTCTAATTGGTAATTTAAATATCTTGCACCAGAACACGATTCGAATTAACAATAAGATATTGCGATGGAAAAAAAAAAATTTTACCCTAACGGGAGAGTGTAAACAAAACTCCACTAAAAGCGCGTGATGCAATAGTCTTTGCTTCTGGACAGATCTTAGGTAGGACCCACAATGCGCCACTACTGGGGTATCCGCCACCGTCAGATCCTGTCGATAGCATCCTCGCCGCACGTATATTCATGACCAGCGTAGGAAAAGAAAATAAATATACTGGGTGTTGTATTGTTAGGGCTAAATGGGATCAAACAAACAAAATAAGAACTTTTAGTCAGCCTTTTTAACGGAGAGAGCTGGAAATATAAAATATGAAAATATAAAAAGGAAAACGGTAGGGTTAACAGTTGAGTAATCTTAGGCCCAATATTCTTCTTGGGATTGGTGGTAAAAATTAAAAGGACCCCGTTTTGCCTATAAATACAACCCTTTCTCCTTCCCCTAAACCTATGCCTTTCAGATATTTCTCTTAATCCTTTTTTTTTGTTTTCATTTTAATTTTAGGGTTTGATGGCTGCGAAGGTTTGTGGAGTTTAGAAGACTATACGATGTGATTATGATCCTCTTTGTATTTTTCCACAGCTTTCTTGAACTGCATCATCTTTGCATGAGGCCACAGACTTGGCATGGCATTTGTTGCGGTTCAATAAAGCTGTGGGAAGATACAAACAGGTTCAATAAAATTTCAAGATCTATCTTCACATCACTCGCCTCATGTAATTGATGTATCCATCGATTATGATCTATCTTTTACATTTTGTGGGTTATTTTGATTTTTTTAAAACTCTTTTCATCTTCTTTTTGTTTTCCGCTTCGATACACTTTTGTTTTATTTGTTGGATCCATTGACTTGAAGTACTGATACAGACTGACAATGGAGAATATATTCATTTATCAAATGCTACACAGCTTTTTGCATCAATTTACCCCTTCTTGTCGCCCATTTTTTTAATTTTGGCTCCACCAATCAAGGATCGTTATTGTTAAATTTTGATGTGATTATGTTTCAATTCTGATCTCTTACTTTCAGGATGATGTTTTTCAGTGTTTCGGCATGAGTGTATACATATATGTAGCTCCCTGAGAGCAAGAAGCTGTGTGCATCTGATAGTTGGTATCATATCATGGATCTGTTGTTAACTTCCTTCAATTTTGAATTTCAATGGATATGTTTTGTGTGTGTGCGCGTTTATGCTGATTCTAATTGTCTTTGTTAACTATCTAATTATTGAGCAAGCATATTTCTGGATTTTACTTTGCTTTATGGTACATGGATGTGTGGGTTACATTACATTGCAGGCAAAGGATAAAACAACAATCGGTCGATTCCTTTGATATTAATGAATGAAAGTGATGTAGACCCACTGAGCTGTTTATGCTGTGTCTTGATCGATAAGGTATATATATCACCAAGTTCAGTCACTTTATTTTAACATTCATTCTCTTCTCCGCAGATTCCATTTATTTCAACAACTGCATCTATACTCCTTCGCAATTTAAACTCTTTTACTTTTACTAATATTGCACGAATAATTAATAGTTATGTAAAGCATTTCAGGTAGGTAATTCAATTCAATTAGGGTTAGTTTATACACAAAATGTCTGGACCATTTGAAAGCTTTGTGTACATGCAGTAATTAGATTGCAAAAGCTCCACTTATTGAATGTTACATGGACCACATACAGCTTAAATATCATTCAGCTATATGTATACATACGCTTTATGAGCCTTGGACTTGAAAATTAAAGTGGGTGGGTGATGCTCTTTGCTAGCTACAATTTTTATTCCAATATTCTTCCTTTAGCAAGTAAAACCCTGAAGAAGGACGATGATGCACAAGAAGCTTGGAGAAGCAAACTAGGGTTTTCTTGTTCTTTTATCCAATGGAGGCAAAGACAATTAGGTGGCAAGAGAAGGTCCTCTTGCCTGATGACTCTCTTGTCTTGTCTTGTCTTGCTTGTGCTGAAATTGTCTAAGATGAGATCATATTGCCCATGCTTCTTTCTCCTGGTATAGTAAAAACAACATAGCTTTTTCATGTCTATACACAAGTAGATCTAGCATATCAAAGCTAGATTTTTCAATTTCCGTTGCTTTCTTATGATGCCGTTGTTGCCTATTGTGAGCTGTGACTACAAACTTAGCTGGATTTAGAGGCACTCACGGGGAGCTCAGTTTCAATTAATTGGCCTCCTTTGTTGTTATTTTATAAATGCTGCACAGATCATATGATCTAGCTGCTACTTTGATTACATGTGCCAACTAATCTTAAAAGTTTTATTATAATCTTTGTTGTAAGATAGATGTTTAAAAAAAAAATTTCTTTATGTTGGATCATGCCATGGATAAGCAATTCTCCATTATTCTTTCGGATTCATTACTGATCTTTATCTTTAACAATAGTTTTGATAACTCTGTGATTATAGTACTTGTGATGTAGACTTAAAGGAAACCCCACTAGGATAATAAATAATTAAACAATGTTAATTAATTGATTATAAAAAGTAATGTAGGATTTGTATGTCTGCCTGACTTTAGTTTAGCTTCCCTTTCGGGGAGAAAGTTGTTGAAAAAGCTAAAATTTTCTTGTGCTTTGTGATTGTGATCTTGAAGAGAGATAGGTAAAATGTTTAAATCAAAGCTATAATTAATTAATTGATTGAAGAAGCTTAATGCACATTCCACTAGATCTCGCTGTCTAGCTAGCTAGTACTGTGACTTTTGTCTTATTGCTTAAACTATATGCTGTGATTTGGTAATGTTCCGATTATTTTCAGGACCTCATCACCAAGTCTCTTAACTCCCATCTCTTTACTTCTTTAAACTTATTTGTAAATGGTCTTCTGATTTGGAGACTTTATGGCCATGCATACACGTGCAACCCTACCATATATGCATGAAACATGCATGCCTATTTTGTTTTTGGTGATGAATTAATAAATGGTACATAGACTTTCCAAAGCCTTCGAAATTTCTTTTGTTGCGCTATTCGTTTCCTTAATTTCCTTTGATTTGCTAAACAAGCATTTCTCGCAGACAACAAGAAATTTACAAATTTTGTAAATTTCGAATCACTTTGTCTTCATCATTTATGAAAATTACATGAAAAAGTGAGCTGTCTAGTTTGTTTCATTTTTGAATCTTTTGACAAAGCTAATCAATCATGATTGTTCATTTTTGTTTTGTGCCATTTGATTGTTGGTGCGCACTTTCACATCAGATAAAAAGGAAGCAGGTGGCCGGACCTTTTGCAAAATGAAATTATGTCCTATTTTGTTCGAATTTGTTAAGCTTGCTAGCTAGCTATAGTTTTATGCTAGCGACGTGACCGTAAAATTTCCCAAACACATGGGGGCGGCATTATTGCTTTGGCCCTGCCATTTCTCTTTCGCTTTGTCCATGGTTCTTTATGAGCCCGTTGTTCTTCACAAACTCGATAATTTCACAGCCACTTGCCTTTTTTGGAAGATGTTTCCAGCACTTGGTTACATTTATGTTGCAATTTGCTATTCGTTTTGTTCAGTTAGATTATGAGAAATGATTAATGGCTGACCTTTTTTTACATTCTGATGAGCGTTGTTCTGCTAATCCACATCTTACCCCGTTTAAATCACACATCATTTGTCTAATTGCTCGCTAACATATATATTGGATGAATTTTACATTGGACCGTTCATTTTTTTTTTCTTAAATGGTACTAACTTTCAATCCCCTTTCAAGTGTGATTGAAATAGCATGGAAGTTTGAAAGCCATCAATGCAAAATAATCAAAATCTTCAACTTGTAACTTGCGAAGCTTTCTCACAACATCTTAAATGTAAACAATGTTAACGTTAAAGTTCGAAAACTATGTTAACGTTGAATGATGACGCTGACACCATAGAAGTTAACTTGCACCAGGAAAATATTCATGGTTATAAAAAAAATGATAAAATTCAGTTTGGAAACTTGTCAAAATTTTGCATCACATGGAAGTTTCAAGAGCTTGCATTACATCAATCTCTGGGAATTTGGAAAATATGAAGCGTGAACGTACAGTTTAATTATTTCTCTATTTTTGTTTCTTTAAAAAAAAATAATAATAATACATTGGAACTTCACCACACCAAGTTGTGTCAATCGACATAAAAAGGATATTAAAGGATGAAGCCTCGATTGAAGAAACGATGAATTAGGGTCTAATATTGGCAAATTAATTATCTGTTTCCGCTCATTTACATTATCTCAATATATTTTGCTGTACAGAGGAGCCATGCCCCTTTGTCTGGCTGATTATAATCTACTTTATTGTGGACCTACTCTCCATCAGAACCATGGAATTCCACTAGGCTTAACATGAAACTTTGATTAAGCTTTTTATTAGGTGAAGATTCCCTTTAACACATCATTATCTGATTAATGCCAATGTTCGTTCAAATTATATATGCTGTTAATTCACAAATTTAGCTTCATGTAATTGTATTTTTTTTCCGTAATGGTACCAAATTTGTAGTGTCTAAGTGGCAGAAGCTTAATTAATTGTTAATCAGGAGTCACTGGTAAGCAACTGTTGTTTACTTATTAATGACCCCACAATGATTTCAAAGCAAAATTAAGGAAATGTGGATGGAACAAGAAGTGCTTGTGAATCAACGAATTAATTTAAAAGTGCTTTTGGCTGTTGTACGTGCTGTGTGAATCTTGTGAGATCAGCCACTCTGGTTCTTGCATGCGGGTTTCTCATTGTATATCCTCAACCACTGGTCGCACCTTTCTGATCATATATAACTTGCCAGCACAGATCATACAAAAGCAAAATTGGAAGTATTATCAGCTCCATTCAAATCTCAAATTTAACATCCAGTAACAGCAAAAGTAGTAAATTTGCAAAACCAGATAACTGGCTAGGGTTATAATTAAGTCATAACAACAAAATTCAAATTAAATCTTTGAACATTAATTATTACTGAAAATGCATATACCATGAAAACGGTCCACAGTACATTTCCAAATCATTAGAGGGTAATCAATTTGGAATCAGAGCAACTATTCCAAGATGGAACATATAGTAAAATTACACAATAAAAAACATGGACGTACACACGAGTAATTAATAGCTAATTAATGCATATTTAGGGCTAAAGGGGTCTTGGTTTATAGATAGATCTTTAGACCAAGAGATGGAAGCAATTAAGAAGAATAATTGAGTAGGTATTTGACAGTAGAGATCATCAGTTATACAGGTTGGCTTCTGCTAGCAGGCTCGCTAGCTCAGCCGTGTAGCTTTTGTATCTTTGAAATTATACAAATACATCTTCTTCTTCTTCTTCTTCTCTTTTTTAATTGTGTGCGTATATCTGTAAATAGACTCACTCAACTACCACTGTCCAGAGAGATAGAGATGTGATAAGCAAAATAAAATATAATAAAAACTGATGTCAGATTCAGAGAGAGTGGTTAAAAAATGATGTCACAAAGTGACAAAGAGAAACCTTTTTCACAGAAATGTAGGATATCATCATGTTCATGTGGAGGCAAAACCAAAAGGGCCAACAGGAAGAACTAAAAATCTTTCAAGATAATATATATACGAAGCAATTAAAGCTGGGGATTCTCCTCTCTGCAAAAGTAAATATACATTTTTTCACCATTTTAATTGAATGTACAGAACGCAATCACACAAACTCAATTATCTGCCAACAAAAACTGTACATAAAAAAATTACAGCAACTAGGTTAGTTTTACACACACACATTCCATGCATAATGGAGCTCATGTGTTAAAACAGTAAATATAAAATGAGTGTGTATAAAAACAAAGACAAAATCATGTTGCAGGGTGATTTTGATCTGTTCTTGAACGTATATTTTGGAACCTTGTTGTCAGTGTCAAATGAGAAAATTCACATTTTGAACATGAATCACAGTCACAGCTAGCTAGCTTAAAGAAGCGCTTCTGTCAAAGGATAATGCAAGAATTTAAGAGGGTTACTGTATATACAATTCTAAGAAGTAATAAATAAACATAAAAAAGTTATAATTATATACGAATTAAGGGGAAAATATATACAATTGATTACCGGGAAGAAGACCATGGGGAAGATCTTGGCAGGGCCGCCGGCACACCAAAGGATGAGGTATCTGGCGAGCAGGCAAATCCTGAAGGTGTGCCATGTTCTCCCACAGCTTTCTTGAGCTCCCATGGCGCGCGGTGTCTGCGTACGGCCTAGCTAGCAAGAGCCGTGTGTTAATCAGCAAACAGTGGAAGTTCAAGAAAGCTGTGGAAAAGCATGACCAGGACTTAATAATCATAATAATAATGTTCAGATCTCATATCTGCGGCTTGATGATCTTCCATTCATTTACACTCGATGTTAGAGAGGAAGAATTAAGCAGGAAGCCCATACAAAGAGGCTATTTCAAGGACCACTCTACCATATATATAATCTGTGTGTATTGCCAGCTGCTTTATAGAGAGGGAAAGTGTAGTAGTAGCCAGTAGGGTTCAATTCTTACTCTTTTAATACACACACACACAGAGACTCACCTACTTTACGACTGAGTGCGCAGTGGGGTACATTTCCAACCAGTCATGTGGGTCACAAGACAATATTGATAAACCCATCAATCTTTATTCAAAATTCCAAGTACTTTATATATTAGCCTCGACTTTCAGACTAATGATCGACTAACATAAGATCATCAGACTCAGAATCTCATTCTTTCTTGATAAACTTCTTAATCTACTAATCTCTTAGGGTCAGTTTGGTACGGTCCGGTTACAACAAAACCGCGAAAAGACATTAAGAGAGAGAGAGAGAGAGAGAGAGAGAGAGAGCTTTGTGTGTTAAAGTATTTTTTTTTTATTATTTAGTGGAAAAGCATGCCAAATCAGCTCTCGGCCTTAATTGAAATTATTACACTCAGTTTTTAAAGGAAATTGATATTTTTCTCCTATCATCTTTAATTTTACTACTTAATCCTACAATTTTGAATAATACTCCATTGACATTTTTTTTCTTTTTAAGTTGTTGCTTACGCATTTATTGAAGTTCGAATCTAAGACTTGAGGCTTAAAAATTAGTCATTACCACTGGAGGTAAAAAATAACTTTAATGCTAATAGTAATTATTAGCAAAAAAAAATGTATGTATGTATGTATGAATATATATATATATATATTGAATTTAAATGAAGGAAAATTTATATATATATATATATTTGGATTTAAATGAAGGAAAATTTACAAACGATCCCATCCCCATCACATGGTTGCATGTGATGTGGATGATCTCTTTACTTTTAATATATGTATGGGAAACAAAAGGTATGGGTTGTTTATGGTCCCCCAATCGTCATGTACTTTCTTTTTTAACTTCAAATCTGTACATATTATATATGTAATCATCAATCATGATATTGTTGTAACCGTTCTGCATCTACTTGTTCATTTTATATATATATATAGAGAGAGAGAGAGAGAGAGAGAGAGATTATATTTTGATTCTTCTAGTTCTATAGTATGCTAATATAAGAGAAATGTTTATTTTTGTTTTTGGTTTGTGTATGGTTCTGATTTTCGAGGATATTCTTTTCCATGAATGGGGACCACATATCTTTTCGGTTTCCATTTTTTTTTAATTTGGGTGAAAAAAAAGTATGTGATGTGTACGACCCTTTTAAATTGCTCAGCATTTTTTTAAATTCTGTTATACATAGATTGTTACTGATATTATATCAGACATTACTTGCTCAGCATTTTTTTAAATTCTGTTATACATAGATTGTTACTGATATTACATCAGACATTACAATTATAATATTTACAATCGTACTAAAAAACTGGGACCACCATCATACATTAATCCGTTGAAGCACTTATCCAAATATTTTAAACCCTCTCTAATATTCGAGGGGTACTTACTCCACTCACATTTCGTAAGGGAGAGACTGTCTCCACTCAATTAGTTGATAATTGAGGAAGAATTGAAACTAACCTTCATAATGTTCTTATGGAGGTTCAAAGATATTGTGATTAATTATAATTAGAAAGAAGGCGCAGAGACTCGTCATTCTATCTTACTTCGTACATGAAATTAATTATAAATTTGAGTTGGAAAAATTCATATTCGACGACACCTTACAAATGTGAATTGGCAAATTTGTATATGTCTACTTGAACGTAAGGTCGTTTCATCTTTTTTTCGATCAAGAAACTTCAACTAAAGATTATGAAACAATTATTAGAGAAAACCTCAAGTGGGAATATTCTCAATAGAGTTCCGTAGCTTGTTTCAATTTTTCTATCTATTATTATCATTTGCACTATTGTGGTTGGTTAATTTCAAAATAAACGTATGGACACAATAAAGTAGGACCCCTATAAAAAATATGAACTGATAAAAAGTTTTATATTTTTTCAATTAGCAACAGGATTTTCAATATATACTGAATATAAAAAAAAAAATACGTTAAAGTACTGCATGAGACTAAGAAAAATATGATTTGCATATTTGTAATAACAAGTTATGTGGTAGGGTGATTCTATGTGAACTATATAAGGATTCGTCTATAATGTGATATTTTATAAATTTACCCATTTATTAATTTAGCATGCTATCACACGACACTTTGAAATTTTACTGTAAAATTAGTTACGGATTATCAATCTGTTATTACATTACGAGTGGTGGAAACTATTTGAAAAAATTGAAATGATAGTATAATTTTTTTTTAAAAACGACCTAGACTTAAACATGTTTTGTCTCTTCTTGGCTAATGGTTATAGTATATTACATAAAGACCAGAGGGCATCCTCATTTTTTTTTCCTTCATGCGATTAGGTTTTTAAGCCATATAGTTTAATAGAGTTGAATTTTAATACTATTAAACAACATGACTTTATAGTGTATTAAAAAAATAACTCTATTAAGTCGTGCAACTTAATAGAGTGTCCATATTAAAAAATATGAGAATGGCCGCACTTGAGAATAAAACACACACACACATATAAGTGAGGGTGTCCTTTCTTAAAGTGAGAATGTTATTAAAATACAAAAAAAAAATTAATACATTTAAAACTAAGTTTTTGATCTGTCAGTATATTAAAATTTATATTTTTTTATCTGATAGTGACATTTAATTAGAGAATAATTATTATACATATATTACCCAAATAGTTGTTATCTACGACAAAGTGAAGGTGGGGGGCATGACGCTATTAAATTACGAACTTTTCAAAATAATAATATTATTAATAAATAAATAAAAACTCATTACAATCAATCTAGTTTGATATTTAGATTGTTCGATCTGTTTTGTTGGTATACGATACAAGTCACCCTAAGCCTACGGCATTTATGAAATGTACCTTAAAACTTATAAACGCATACAACCAAACGTCATGACTGAT
This sequence comes from Citrus medica, assembly GCA_002013955.2. Lineage (NCBI taxonomy): Eukaryota > Viridiplantae > Streptophyta > Magnoliopsida > Sapindales > Rutaceae > Citrus > Citrus medica. The sequence continues at coordinate 499,959 of MKYO02032068.1, read as the reverse complement.
GCACTGGTTGAACCTAACTAGAGTTCAATTAAGAATTTTTTTTTTAATTACGGTGTAATTGGTTTATTTTCATACACTAGTGACGACCGAGGCCCTAATTTAATATTTTAGTTTAAAAATTAAGGATTTCTTTATGATACTGTATGTATTTTTTCCAGCATTAATAATGGGATTAATGTGAACCATTAGTTTTAAGTGTCTTAATCTCAATCGTCCATTTAATATAATGGATAATTAAATAATTAATGAAAATGTAGCAAGTAATTCACAAGTTGCTGGAAAATATTTATTTTTTTTGTATTTTTAATTAATATTAATTTGAGAAAAGCCACACAAACCTCAAGGTTTGCTCAAATAGTCATACAATCCACTTAGTTTCATAAATGGTAATACAACCCCTTAATTTTCATAAATGATTATTATACGTTATGATTTAAACAACCTAAATAAATATACATATATTAATAGGATAAAAATAATAATAAATATCATATGATACAAATAAAATATTAGAATAAGTATAATTAATAAAATAACTTCTATAATGATTTTTTTTAATATTAAGTTACTATTAATCTATCTTGATGGATTTATTAAAATCTACTAATCCAAAAGTTGACTTTAAGATAGATATTAATACAAATAGATTAAGAAAAGATATTGTAAATAAAACGCTATAATTTTTTATAAATTGTTGTGAGTGTTAGGTGTAACTATTTCAATATTCTATATCATACATCATACTTAAGATGTTGATTTTGTGGAAGTGTTATGATATTAAACATTAAGCTTTGCATTTATAATGTGCTACAACTTTAATGTAAAATATAATAAAAAAATATAAATACGTTTTTTAGTAGTTAATTCTATTGTAATATGATCAAATTACGACGGAGTTATCATATTTTCACTGTTGAATATGTATATGATTCTTATTGAAAACAAAGGTGCATCATTACGGATAGCACAGTTTCATCATCATTATCATCTTGCATCCATTTTTTTAAAAATGTAAATATAGACCTAAAATAAGCTAATGGAGGAAGACCAACAGTCCTCAAAAGTTGTTCCATAAATTTAAGTATATGGTGATACTTATTTCTAGGCTGACACTCCAAGTAATTTAGGTCATATTCAGTATCATTTTGTAGCTGCTATTTTCATTTTCATTTTGATAGTACAGGTGTAATATATGTTCCGCAAGCCTAAACCATAAATCAAATTATAAAATGTACTAAACAAAATCTATTTGACAGTAATAAAAGTTAAAACATATTAAACACATTTTATGTAAATTACAAATGAAATATAAAATAATATACTGCACGTCCTCCGAAGCATAGCAAATAAAATATATTTTACAAACACTACTATAAAAAGACATATAAGACATATGTTAAGTTAATAGATGTGATTTTTCTTGTAGTTATTAAGACATATAAATTGACACCCACACACACACATACATATTGAGTACTTCCATCTACCCCTATTTATTAATAGAAGAGAAATTAAAATCGTAATTACCTCGACATATTATGAATTGATAGGTCGCATATAAATATCAATGAAAATTATTTTTTAGATTAATGAAGTATACCATATATAGACATTTGATTAATCTAAGGTTAAATGAAATATATCACATGACATTTCATGCAGTAGTCCAAATTTTGCCACTTGCATATAGTTTTATAAGCTAATAAGCCAATAAATATACCACAAGAGAAATTGAAGGGCTATTATTTATATTTCACTATTGGACAAAGATGGATGTTCCAATTCTCTTCCATGGCCATAAATTAGAATAAAAAAATCATATAGTAGAGACTACATCCGTTTGCATGCTCTCAAAATAGATTTTGAAATTAGTTTGATTACATGATAATCAAATTATCTTATAATATTAATGATATAATTTAAGCACTATTTTAGCAATTGTGAGTTTTACATTAAATCTTCAAATTAATTACATTTTGTCACTATTTATTGTTTTGTTTAAATTTTCTATTTAATAAAAGTATGAAAAGTCGATAATGAATGGTTTAGGACGCATAGGTAAGATAAACTTTAAAAATCTAATGAAACATTCATATGAATGTGGGTTTCGTATGCATGTTCATATATTTCATTGAAATAATATATTTTATTGACTTTTGTGTTATTAAATGAAATATGTTATTCAAGTGAAAATATGAGAATATTTAAAACTATCGAGGTGGTCATTAAAATTTCTCGTTCGACCAACTCCGCGGTCCAACAGTTTTTTTAAGAATTCCCAATAGTTTAGCCACTTTGTTGACCGGTTATATTATTTTAAAAATTTTTAAAATTTTTTATTAAAAAATATAATATGCACTGTTGATTAAATCTAATGGTTAATATTGTTTACACAATTGATGTTGTAAAAATAATACCGCATCATAGAGGGACCCAAAAATTAAATATTGGTTATTGTGATTTGAAATTATATTAATTTTATTTCAAAATTATATGATAAATAATCTATAATAACTATCACTTTTTTTGTAAAAATAATCATTTAAAAATCACGTTTAACTTAAGAAGAAGGGTGTAAGAGCGTGTGGGTTGCACAAGTAGAGATTTATGAAATTTACAGCAATGGGTGAATTCAAAAGTTGAATGGGGTATGGGTTAAAATAAATTTTTGGGGAGCACAGAGAGGATTACAGCAGCACTTATTGACAATTGATAATGTCACATCGTAATAAAAAAAAAAGGATAACAATCGGAGTCACATCTTTCACATCAAGATGCGGAAATCTTTTATTAGGGATTCTGTTCTGTACTAGCCCATTCCTGACAGCCACTTTAGCCTTGGGCCCAATTTTTTATTAGGCTGAATATAGGCCCGGACAGGACACTTTCTGATTTTTTCACCAGAATAAAAAAATAATCATATAAAACTAGAGATAAAAAATCAATTGGAAAAGGATTGATAAAGAAAAAAACAATTAGCACGATATTTAGGAATTTAACACAAAGAAAATTGTTTCTAATTATGGTAATAACTATTAAGTATTACCTAACATAGATGGATTCATTGGAATGAGAAATTCTGATTGGAAATTGCAATAGGTACAAAAAAACATCAGCAGGCTGGTTGGCTCGTTCCATCATCCGGATGATTAGTTCTTTTCACCTTTACTACTGGGTGGTTTGATATCAAAGCGAAGTCGCCATCCATTCAGTGGGCTTTATCAGTGTACTGAGCGTAGTTTCAAATCTCAATCGTCTTTCAGTCACAGCACAGTGTGTATTATTACACATACTGCTAAGATCAGCTGCCCCCACTGACACTTACAGCCTTCACGGTGGGTCAAATAAATAAATATATATAATAAATAAACGGCCCTCAATTATGCTCACCGCCCCCCTCGGACAGCAGAAACGTATGAATCATGAAGTGTTGTTCATGATCGATCGAGGGTTAAAAATTTGTGTCACACAAGTATTTGATTGCATTTCGAACTTTGTTTGTGCATCATGCATCCTAAAGCTAAAGCTATATTTGGTTTTGGTATTGCAATGATGAAGCCGCGGCTGCTGCCGTATGGAAACAATAATTATCAAGTGAGAAAGTTGATCGGTGTTTACTGTTTAATAAACACAACTTGTAGTAAAGTTATGTGCGCCATTTTGCTTGAGTTCTTGTCACCTGTACCATCAACTGACTAGATAAGAGTTAATGCGCACATGAAAGGAATTTAACAGATGGACGCACGTCCACTATGTCTCAAGATTTTTCTCTGTGATTGATCTATTTACATAATTTAGTAAATTGGATAATAATTCTGAACCTCTCTTCAGGAGTGGTTCGACATTCTCACTCCTTAAGAGAGGTTAGTAGTTCAAAAGTTCTATTCTCATATATAGTAATTATTTTAGTTAGTATTTTATTCTTTATGGGTCAACTTGGTGCGAACGAGGATTAACATGAATTGTGATACGGACTTAAAGGTGCTTCCCATAATTGAAGCTCACTCATAATTACCTCGTGGTTTAGACAAAAAAAAAACTTTAATATCACGACAAAGTCCTAATCACACCACAAGTTTTGAGTTTGTGAGAGAAATAACATTGTTAAATGCTCTAAAATTTTATTAAATTCACTTATTTTAAAAAAAATCGCTCAATAAATAGTTCCATTCTCTTTAAATATTATGTATTATAAAAGAATGCACACGGTATTTTTTAGGATTCGGCTATATTGAAGTTCACTTACGGTGGAATACGAATTTCAACCACATACGTAAAGTAATAAATAATAAACAATAAATTTTTTACTATTTATTACTTTGCGTATGTAATTAAAATTCGTGCTTCAACATATCCATAGCCTATTTTTTAATATCATTTTTTTAGATGTTATTAAAAAAATATTTGTAACCTTTCTAATAACATGGGTCAAAGTATTAGATAACGCAAGTGCGGGCAGTACTTGTAAAATTAACGTACCATATGGTAAAAGAAATTTTGGCAAGAATAAGATGAGTCTCAAATTATTAGATAATCACTTGCCTGCTTGCACTCTGCACTTTGCGAATTGCACGCGTGTTGATGTGGCCGGCAGGCGGCAGTAAGAGAGAGAACAAATTAATGGCGGAGGGAAGTTATTAGGTGTTTGTGATCACAATGTAAATGTTGTGTTAATCGAGGCGCGGCCCACGTATCAGCTACCCTCCAAATCAGCAGCGAAAATTCTGCGTCACGATTCGTGACAGCTCGAGAGTGCACGAGCCAAACGCTGCGCCTGCCATCTGAAGATGACCTCTGCTGTACTTGTACGGACAACTGACCGTACCATTCTGTTATTTGCCATTTTCTCTGAATTTTCTTTTTCAATACCTTTTATGGTAAAACAGTGAGCAGTGACAAGTGAAGAGTCACTTACGTCCGCACATGCTCCAATCAGTGAGCCTGAATTCTGAATTTTAATTTAAAATCACAATATTATTAAATTCATTTATTAAAAGAATTTACTTAATTTGTACACTGCCTACTTCATTAGTTCATTTGATGCAATAAAGTTAATATGTACCAGACACAATGATTGTCACATAATCATCTCATCATTGTAACTGAGTTGGAGTTTACTTGTATTTGTAATAAAATATAGACCTCTTGTTTAGTGAAGGCAAATCATCATTTTCAAAATAGAGAACTAAACCCCCCCCCCCCCCCCCTCCCCCCCCCCCCCTCAGTTTTACATGTATACATTTAATTACGTTGACGAAGATAAGAGATTATTATTATAAAATAATAATTTACTCGGTCTAATTGGATTAAATATTTTAAAAATTATCCACCTCGATATTGGGTGGATTAATTTTTTAAAAAAAATTATATTTCTTGTTAACAACTTTATAGTATGTTAATCTTTGTTTTAAATTAAAACATATCTTCTATATGTGGATTATTGTAGAATATTCCAAAATTTATTGTACAATTGAGAAAAATATTTACGCTATTATTGTCTGAAAATTATTTTTAACTTAATAGGACATTATTAAGTAAATAAAAAGAATATTTTTTCTATTATTTATTAAGAAGCATTTTTAATTGTTTCATAATAAACATTCCAAAACCTAATTTTCCCATTCGACAAAGAAGAAATGAAGAATGAAATATTAAAAAGGCGAAATTACAAAGTAGCGCGTCCCCACGCGCTTTCATCACGCACGCGCCTAACGGAACAGGCTGCCGTGGGACCATATTGGAACAAATGGTAGTGCCAGCGTGTGATAATATCCCGAGGGAATCATGGCGTGCTTAGAACGGGACGGAGAGGTGATGTAGAAAGATGAAAGTATGTGGTCACTATCATGGGGTCAGGTAACAGCCTGTTCACTCCAGCAAACCCGTAAATCAAACGGCAACATGGACAAGAATAAAACGTTATTATTTTTATTTATTTTTAAAGTGGGGGTAGATGGGCCGTTGGAACTTAGTGGGTACAATGGTCATTTATATGGGCCCCCAACAACAGTCTGATCACCCACAGGGCCCAATCAGTAATAATTAATTAAATTATTTAATCACGTGGAGTGCCGCTCTTTCGTATGTTACAAATGTTAAAGAAATCGAAATTTCCATTGACCGTTGTGCTACCGTGTACATTCCGGTTTTCTATTTGTTTTTTTTTTTAATTTTATTTTCTTTTATTTTGAAAAAAAAAATGAAGTCGAGGGAAAATAAAATTTGAAAATCCGAAAGGGAACAACACTGCCGTGCCTGGCGGGCCTGAGTTGTAAAAGTGGGCTACGCCTGAAGACAAAAGAGGATGTGGAAAAATGACCTCTAGGGTTGGCTTTAATTCAGTGGGTGATTGGACACCCAAGACAACGATGGACCAACAGCATCAAATGGGATCATTTTGAAGCATCAAATCAAACAAAGTACTAAGTTAAAAATCTGTTTAGTTTATTAACCAAAACAAGAACCAAGTAACAAACTATTGGCTGCATGGGCCAAGTGTCCGACCCATTGCACCGAGAATTGGACAAAACTAAAAACAAAAACAATTAATTTATTTTGGGTCTAAGTATCATATGATCGTTCATGGATTGTCATCATTTTTTGTTATTAAAAAACAAAAAAGAATTTTGTAAAAGTAAATCTAAAAAAATAATAAAGAGAAACATATTAATTGCCATTGCTTGAATTTGCCAAACTTTGATGGGCTTGCGAAATAAGTGAGCTAAGCATGGCTTTTTATTCCGTGGGTGTGTGGACGAAGCAAGACAGTGATGGACCAACAAAATATATAGCTTCTTACTGGCCGATATTGAATGAAAAATGCGATCTGGATATGCATTATCCCGTACAATAATTTTCACAACAAATCCTAAAAAATATACAAATGTAAAGGAATATTTTGATTTCAAATTGAATGTTAAAATTTGGGAAAAAGCTCATTTAGTCTTTATATTTTAATATTAGTATCCATTTAGTCCCTATATTTTTTAAAATACCTCGAAATATCCCTACCGTTAAAGTATTGATACGTCCACCGTTAATTTTTATTTCTTTAGTCTTACTTTTACAATATTGCCCTTTTATAATAATTTTTTTGGACATTAATAAAAAATAATAATTAAATTACCAATTTAACCCTAAAATAAAAAATAGATTAATTTTTAATTGTCAAAAATTATATGTAAACTACCAAGTGTGCAAATGATGCTTGCAAAAAAATTAATATAATTTTTTTTTAATTTTCTAGGGTTAAATTGGTAATTTAATTATTTTCTTTTTATTAATGTCCAAACAAAAAAATTATTATAAAAGGGTAATATTGTAAAAGTAAGTCAAAAAAAATAAAAAGTAACGGTAGGGGTATCAATACTTTAACGGTAGGGATGTTCGAGACATTTTTAAAATTATAGGGACTAAATGGACACTAATCTTAAAATATAGAGACTAAATAAGCTTTTACCCGTTAAAATTTTTTAATGCATTTATTCAGATATTCATCAGAACGCTGATAGTATGTTTGAGCTCGTTTAGATCATATTTGGTAGAATTTACTCTTATTAAGGGAGACATACCCTTCAACAGGACTCTAAAATTTCGAGCGAAGCATGAATGACATTCGACTTATTATTAAATGCATTTGTTAAAGTTTATAATGGGTGTACATAACATAAAACTTGAGTGTACTAAAACAATGGTGGGGTGCTAGTAGAATTTGCACTGGGCTACTGGGCCCAGCAAGTTTGAAGTCCATGATGGCCATTGTAGATCTATCTGTTGATAGGCTTGTTGTATATTGAAGCCTAAAATCATATGATTAGAACATGTATGTATATATAATGTGGCCGCCGTGTAATTCACCGACAGTGAGATAATTAATAATTTTATTTTCTATCTCGTCAAACTCCCTGCCTAAGTTGATAAATTACTCAACACACTACAAATTACGATAATACCACATCAATTTATAAACAAAAGTTATTTAACGAGTGAAAATCACCTCAACTTGACCGTGAACGTTTATTTCATGTTTGAATTAAAATGTACTGATATTTATAGACAGAGAGCTCTATCTCATATATGAACTACATGATCACAAGTTAGATGTATGAAATCAAAACATATCAGATTTATTTTTAAATATTTATAAGATAATCAATCTGATTACTACTTACACGAGGACTGAACTCAACTCCTTCCTCATAAATGGGAATTGAGTTTTCTTTTAATAGTACGGAAATTTGTTTATGCATACTACTCATGTCAAATTGATCATGCTTGTGATAATAAGTGTCTCTCCTAGAATATTTTGAAGACTAATGTAAGACTATCACACTATATTTAACTAGTTTAATTATGGCTATATAAGTGTCATCCAGTGGAATTATGAATTCAATTATATCAGTGGAAGAAACTCCGGTTGTACAAATCTATTACAGAATATAACAGTCTCACATCAATTTTGTAGAAATAAAATTTGGGTAAGAGTTTGTATTTAGAGCATTACTGAAATGAGTTACCTTCTTTACGAGAGAGCTAGAGATTAGAGTAAGCATATTGTTCTTATGAAGATAAAATTACGTGACGGTCATTATCTATTGAACTATAAGCTTAAGGCAATAAATACAACCACTTGATACTTGGACGTACTATAGAGACGGAAGGAATGAGATAACAAGTTCGTTAATTGAACTTTCTTTCTCGAAGATGACACACAAATAATTAATTAATTAATTTAATTAGCCAGAGCAAAGCTCTGATACCGCAAATATATAAAAATGTAGCCTCCCCATCTTACACGGCATCTACATCATAGAATATGGTTTAAATCAACAGCTAGCTTAAGCCCTCCACATCCTTATTATATCGTGCATATTGATTAACATAAGAAGATGCGTTTTCCTTGAACAAACAAAAAAGTAAATAAATCACTTTGTTTCCGGGCCCCACCCGCAAAACTCTAAAAGAAAGAAGGTTAAAAAAAAAAAAAGACAATTACTATATGGCAGAAAAAGGGCAAGAGAAGAAATAAACAAAGAAGAGAAAAGAAGAAGAATGATGAAGTCGTCCAAAATTTGGCTTAATTTGTTTGACTTCTGTTTATTTATATTGAGATGGCCTTTTGTGGATTTATTTAGTATTAAGTTGCAGTATATTTTAAGTTATTTGTAGAAAAAATCAATTGTAATTATGAAATAAAATTAATAATATATAATAAATATAAATTTTAATAAAATTATTAAAAATATAATAAATTTTTTATTATATAAATAAAAAATTATATCAATATATTTTTTAAATTAATATTTATTAAATAATTTAATACTATATCTTTTAAATTATAACTGTTCGAACTCTAATTACAAACACCGCATTTATTAAGTTGAGTTGGTAACAATCTTGGGTGGGACACAACACGAGATGTCTAAAGATTCGAACAAGCCCAGGCAAGTGAGAAGTGACTTTACTAAATGCTTGTCAACAGATTCCCAACTTAAGAGGAAAGAAATGAATTAGACCCCCAAGAAAAGTAAAAAAAAAAAAAGAAAAAGAAAAAGCGACGATTCTAATACTGGATTGGATATGAAAGATTTAAAAGGGAAGGCTGGGCTGGCCAGGCCCGGCCCTAAAGCCTTAGTTTTTGCTTTAAATTGCAGTCCACACAATTTGTCAAAAATAATATTGGATAAAGCATTTATCAAGTTTTGCATACGTGGAGGGTGATACAGTGATTTGGAAATTGTAATGGTGGTGGTGGGTTGGTGCAACGCAGCATCATTTTGTTTCTTTTATTACTTTTACGGGTAATTCTACAGTTAATGCTCACTTTGGCTAATGACTTCAAATTTATTAATTTTTTTTTTCCTTTTTCACTTAGTAAGTCATCTGCAGTACTTTTGCTTCTTTAATTAAACGAGAATCTAATTATCTTCGCAGCTAAGTGAAGGTGATTGAAGATTAATCATACGAATTCCAAACCGAAAGAAAAAAAAAAAGATTGTTACGTTTCATCCATAACACATTTGGCGAAGTGTGGTTGAAGAATTAATTGCATGCTTACACCTTGGCATATAAAGCTTTATCAATATGTTGCACTTTCACTTTCTTCTTCATGTATTATCTTACAATTTCTTTATCAGTTTATATTACACTTCACGCGGTTTGTGGGGATCATAATAAAGTACATGGGGGATAGGATGCCGCGTATAGCTTCCTTCTTCTTCAATGGAACAATACTTATACTCCACTCCACAGAATTCTCAATATCGAAGAACACTAGCTAGTTAATTGGTAGCTCCTTAATTGCCTCTGTTAACATCTCTCCTTTGTTGCTCTAAGGTAACAAAGAAGATGGTGATATCGATATTGTTATTAGCAGTTCTGTTCATTGCCGGCTTCATTAATATTTTCTTTTACTTCCCCACCAAGAAGTTTTATGCATGGATCCAATCTTTCTTCAGCAAAACGGCTACTACTACTACTGGTGAATCCCGAGTTTCGTCGCCAAGAAAAGAGACGAGTGCATACAAGAAAGCTGAGCTCAAGAGGGTATTTGCGACTTTTGACAAAGACGGCGACGGATTCATAACAAAGAAGGAGCTTGTAGAGTCGCTACGGAACCTAAGGCTGATGGTTACCGACATGGAAGCCGAAGAAATGGTTGCAAAAGTTGATGCTAATGGAGATGGGCTGATTGAGTTTGATGAGTTTTGCATGTTGTACGAGGGCATGATGGGTGGAGATCGCCAGGAAAAGGGCGGCGCCGGAGATAGGGAAGGTGGTGGTGGTGCCGATGAAGGCGATGATTTGAAGGATGCTTTTGATGTGTTTGATAGAGATAAAGATGGGTTGATTTCAGTGGAGGAGTTGGGGTTAGTGTTGTCTGCCTTAGGGTTAAATGAAGGTAACAAGATTGAAAATTGTAAAGAGATGATTAGGAAAGTTGACGTGGACGGTGACGGGATGGTTAATTTTGATGAGTTTAGGAGGATGATGAAGGCTGGAGGAGGGCTTCTTACAGCCTTTTGAGTCTCTGTGATTCCAAGTTCACTGCGTACAGAACAGAGATTGTACATACAACAATAATTAGAAGAGCTGTTTCAGAAGCCTTTGACGCCACTAACCAAATCTGCGGATGCTTCGTGTAATGGCATGGCGCACACAAACTTAAGTTGTAGATTATGCCTTAAATCTGATTTTGTATTAATTCCTCTCGTATTGGAATGAAAGTTGTCTTGAATCTTTTCTCTACATGTTTTAAACTTTTGATCCTGGAGTAGAGGGAAGCAAATGGATTTTACATGTTTAGTTAATGAATGAACATTCAATCACCAAGCAGTTTAAACCTGAATGGAACAGAGTGATTTTCACATGCTGGGTTAATTTCTTGTTTTAAATTTAACATATCAAACCCAAAAGTCAAAAAACGATCCAAAGGCAGCGAATGGGCAAGCGGCCAATGAGAAACCAGCGTGTGTTCCAAGGCTTGAGAGGTTGTTGAACGCTTTTCCCCTTTATCGGTGTTGCAAACAGGGCACGAAATGAAATACATGGATCACACCGAGAAAAAGCAGTAGGCACTAGGCATTATCCATCTTCCGTAAAGAACATGATCATACAGAGCAACACGCTTCTAATTTTATTCTCACTCGCGCCGCCTGTAAATTGGAAAACATGTTCACTGGGAACTGATTAAGCAATTGCTCAAAAGCATTAGCTCTAATTGTCTTGGCAAAACCTAAGAGCTAATTGAGACCATTCAGAAGAGTCGCATGGTTCAAATAACAAATCCATCATTAGTTCCATAAAATGACCGGCACTAAAGAAATAGGAGCACCACCAAATCCTTTCATATCACATATGTTGATACAAAGAAATTATTCAAGTCTACAAATTGAATGTCTACAAACATCTATCAAGAGTTGATACCCACTTCAAGCCAAATACATAAATTGTAAAAGCAAGACCTTCTAACTGTGTGTTCGAATAAATGTGGTTCCGATCAAACCAACTCTTCGGACATAAATGAGAGAGAGAGCGAGCCCCTGCATGGATGTGCACCAATTGGCAGCAGAATCAAAACCTCAAGACCATTCATTTGGTTTAGCACTATTCTTCCAGTAGCGCTTCAATACCCACTTTGTATATTCTATCCACAACAGCCAAATCAACATTTCAACTATTTTTAGAAAACATCAGGATGGAAACGGCCCGGGATAGAGTTGCTATGCTCTGCTTGTTTCAGGTGCATTGTCAATGCATAATTGTTCACCTGGTTGGACAGCACAAGATCAAACATCAGTGTCATAAGCCTCCAAGAAGTCTGAAAAAGTATAGGAACATGCGTAACTTAAAATTGAGACAAGAAGGAGATGCAAAGAACCATGCAATATAACTGAGGTAGTATGTGAGTTTGTGTTTCATGGGCCTCACCTCCAGTGTTCTCAACTGCTCTTGGTACTGGGACACTAACTGCTTCAAGTGATGCAATTCTTGGCTCCGATCTTCATATTCTTTTTGACGCTCATGTTGGATACTCACAGCTCGCTTCAGAATCATATTTTCCTGAATAAGTGCTTCTACTTGTTCCTTTAGCATCTTATTTTCCTACAATAAAACAAAGAATATTAATAAAACTTTACAAAACTAATTTGTAATTTATAAATTTTACCTTCCCTGCAGCCAAATCAATTCTACAGCTATGATTTACCTATAAACCACCCAAAACAGTTCATATAAAACACCCAAGACAATAACCAACCTGGTGAAAACTTTGCGCTGCCTCAGCACTAGCTCGTGCACAGATGGACTTCTCCAAAATCTCTAGGGCTCTTGAAGCACGGGCTCTAGCATCATCAATGTTAGAAGAACTCATCATTTCTCTAACAAACAGCTCTACCCACTCTGGACCATCTAATTGGAAGACTTTTGAAGCTGATGGATCGTCAGGAGATGGAACCTCTCCATTGGTTGTCGCAACACCTGCAAGAAGATATTGCTCTTCCTTTGAGTCACTAATGCAAATAAAAACAATATCACAAGAATCAACATTTCAAAGAGTCATGATATAAATAATCGATTTCCTTTTCACGTGTCACAGAGTTGAACATAGATCCAAGTGCTGCCAACCAAACTTTGAAGAGTACATAAAAGGTACTTGCAAGAGCATCAATGTAATATTGCTAGCAATCTGCTACACTTACACGTCTCTGTAATTAGAACTCAAAGGAGCAATGTCATTCAATCAAGCTTAGATTTGACAGGAAAAAGTACCTTTACACAAAATAGGAAGGGAAAAGACTTTAATAAGAAAAAAATGCCATGTATAAAGTTGAGGATTCTTGTTCGGCTAAGAGTAGTAGAAAATATACTTGCAGGGAAGATGAAGCACCTAAATTTGCTTATAAAACAAGATAAGCACATAAAATTGCACAATCATTCAGAGATGAAACTGATGATAGTAATCCATTTGTGAACAACATATGAAGAAATAAAGAACCTTAAGGATAAGGTTAGGCACCTTATAAAATCATAGAACAAAGTGGTCTACAGAATACACTGGTGATGGTTTTGAAATTAACTTAAGTAGAGTGGAGCTGCATAGATTTAGATTGGGTCTAGAGCTGCCGCCACCTACGATTTTAAACAAATCATAGATCCCAGCCTTTCACACTTAGACCAGCCACAATATCCGATAACATTTTAATTTCAGGATATGCAGAACAGAAAACAAGCTACAAGTAGTTGGTGTACCAAATTTTATAAAAACAGAAAAGATTACTCTAGAAAGGTAGCAAATAAAATAAAAAAATGCCAGAGTTCCATTCAAAACACAATGTAATTAACAAAATAAAACATGTGATCCATGCTAGAAGGTTTCTTATTACATGCACATGACTTAAGTTCAGAAAATGCTTTAGAAGAAGAAAACAAAAGGCCCAAGACTTATAAGTGAATGCCTGATGATTGCGAAGTCACCAAAAGAACAAACTGTGAGCAGTTGGAAGGCCCCAACAAACAATCATAAAGTTATGAGGTCAGTACTGTGAGCAATTTTTCACCCAGGTCAATATATCATATAAGCATTTTCAACTTGGGAAAAATTACAGCAAAGGAGAGAAACTCAAACAATAATTGTGACAAATAAGGCTGTGCTTTTTCAAGATTGCTTTCCAATTTTTATTTTTTGTCTTGCGTTGCTCATAAGGCTCTTTACATTAAGACTAATTTCGGTCACATTAAAATACCCACAATACACAATCGATGATCATATACAAACACAAATAATTGAAGGGCGTTCCGTTAATTCAAAACATTTTCGCACACTACACTACACATACCTTGAGCATTGGCATCAGCGGCTAAATCAGATTTTCCGGCAACAGAGCCTAAATTTTTATCAGCAGATCCCAAACGAAGTTCATTTAAACTCCTGATAGCCGAATCCAAATCATCTCCACATTCCTCAAGCGCTCTGTCAAGAATCTAAAAAAAAAGGGGCAAATTTTCCCCAAAAAAAAAATCTTTTAGCAATTAAAAATAAATAAATATAGTAAAATCCAGGAAATTTTTTTTAAAAAAGGGTACCTGGTTGTCCATGTCAGGGAAGATAGCGGCGAGCTGGTCGAGGAGATGCGAGCGACTGGAGCGGGGAGGAGAGAACCGGACCGGAGAAGAAGAAGAACAACGGATTCTCTTGGAAACGGGAGGTGACGTGGCAGCTAAATTATCCTCAAAGAAAGATCTCTTTCCGCACAGAATTGCAGACATGTTTTAGCTTCCGTCTGCTTCTGTTATTTTTCAAGCTCTCTGATCTTCCCCTCCAGTTCCCCCTTCTTCTTTTTCATGCAGCCAGCCCACCGATCCCCAATTTTTTTTATTTCTTTATTTATCTATCGATTGATATCAATTAATTGAAAAATCATTAATTCTACTATGATTATTAGAACTCAATCGGCGATTAGGTTTATTGCTTTCGTCAATTCGATGGAAGTCGAAGGAATGAATTGTCGCCCTTGATTAATCGGCTTCAGCTTCTATATATATATATATTTATTTTTTAGTTTTTTTTTCCTTTGTTTAATTTTTCGGAGCGGTGAATCCGGTGGTGACCTTCTCTCCTTCTTTTGTGGTGGAATCCGCTGAGGATGATGCACGTATGCCCAAATTTTGGTCTGTTTCGGGATTTCCCATAAAACGTGTTGGGATGCGACTGGGGTATTCTTGGAATTTATATTTGTTAGGGAAGCTAGTTTTTGACTTTGTTTTATCCGGTCAATACGTTCTTACCAACCGGTGGGTTGAAACTTCAAAACGACAAAAGGTCACCATCTCATTCGGGTCACTATCTTTTGGGCCTGCTGATTAATATCTTCACGGCCCAACGTCTTATTACCCCAAGTCTGAGACGTTCGTTTACCTGATTTTAGCATGTTAAGCCCAAATCATTTGGGTCTGCTTGGATAGTTGGATTCGTACACCTATCAGACAGCCTTGGGCTCTCTCTAGCAAGCATTATATTTACACCAAATAACGGCGAGATCTTGAAATTATGCAAAGCACATGTTTCATCCTTAAATCCTTATACACACCCGACAGCAAACGAGTCCTCAAATTAAGGAGAACTCCCAACTTTTCCATCGTGATTGCGAGGAGTTATCTTTTTTTTATCTATCGCTAGGATCTGGTGGCCAAGATATATATTCAAGTAAGGAAATCTTACATGGTACTAACACCATCAAGTCGTTATCTTACCACTCAATTAGATGTCATTACATGTACGCTTATCACTAAATTTAAAATAATCGTAAATACACTGTATATGTGATGATATCAACAACATCTAAGATTTTTTTTTCTTTTAAAAGAAAGTTTTAGACAAGGACTTGAATCACATCACCTTATAAATACTAAATCAAATGAATTATATGCGCATTGATGATCAAATACAAGGTATGACATATACATTAATAGTGTATATGTTAGAATAAATGATATTACATGATTCAATGGTTACATACAAGTGACGTGATAAAGGAAATTTTTTACCAAAGATTTTCCAGTATCTTCTACGATTATATTAGAGCATATAAAAGGGGCAAATATGTTGCAACTGCTACCTACTACTATCACGACTACTACTACTACTACTGAAAAGTGAAAAATGCTTAAGAGAAAGATTGATGAAACACAAGTTTAAAATTCAATCTCTCCTTTTCTTTTTGTGGTCTGAAGTTTTCACCTTTCGTGTGTTTAACATCAACAATCATAATGTTTATACATATATATATATCTCTATATAAATATTTTCTTTTAATTTCCCGACAATAAGGAAAATTCGTCATCGGCAGGTGGTGTCTACTGTCTAAGGTCATAATATCCAGTGCTAGGGTGGTGCTCTGCAAAGTGCAAATAATCAACATATCATGAGAGGGGAGCCCAATTTGTCAATAAAAATGTTGGGTAACTTTGTACTGGTTTTGGTTAACAACTTTGCTTTTGCGTTGGGCCTCCTCTTTCTTTCTTCGCTTTAAACATTAGAATTGATTACTGTTCTGTGATAATGTCCATTGCATTGAGCTTATAACGGAATTAACAACTAACAAAAACTAATGAACTCCATACACCACTCAGAGAGTTGAAATTGAGTCGTCGCTTTAAGCTTTCAAATAATTAATTTAGTAAACATGGTCAAGAAACATCTTCATAATTTCAGCCACGGAGGGCATTTCTTTCTAACGATGAACCCAGCAAGCAGCCAATATGATCTCTCTTTCATGTAAATAAATTCACAGCATCAATGATTGTGATACCAAAATTGGAACCATGTTGCATTAGTGGTTCATTTTGTGGTGTTCGTCAACCAAACAACAACGACCCAACCTCTCCTCTCTCCACACAACCAAAACATAAATCAACCAAACAACAACGACCCAACCTCTCCTCTCTCCACACAACCAAAACAAAAAAAACAAAAACAAAAAAAAATTGCAATTAACATAAAAGAAATGTACTCAATTATTACTTGAGAGAGAAAATGGGCATAGTCAAAATGCTTGGATATTTTATCTTTTGAAAATTTAAGAAATGTCGGAAAGTAGTTAGTTAATTTAAATTGGTAAAAAAAAAAGTATTTTAGATAACAATACTCTTAACTATGACGACAAGTTAACTAGACATGTCTATTGTAACAGATGCCTATTTTTTAACATTTACTATAATCGACAACATCTATCGACACCATTTTATTCAAAGATTTTATTGCTCAAAATTTATTTTCCTTTGATCTTTTGGGCCCTAGATGATGTTCAAAAGATGCCCAGTTAATCAAACATTTTTATTCGATTCTTATTCGAAATTAATGATCTCGAGCACTCTCTTAATCTCTTACCCCAATTATAGGGGTCGGTAACTTTATACTATACATCCAAAAGAAGGATATCTTCTTGATATGATCCTTCTTGTATGATCATATCATATGATGAGGGTTAGTGGTAGGGTGAGAGAGTGGGACCCACAAATTTAGTGGGGGCAATGCCAATTGGTATCACTCCTTTCCAACATGGACTTTGTCAATTTGCAAGTTGCAACTTGCACAGTTACAGTGTGTTTTAACGTAAATATAATAATCTTTAAAAATAAAAAAAAAAAAAAAAAGGATCTTGGCATTGGCATTGCTTTTATTGAGCTAAGCTATATGGGCATCAATAGAATACCATTTTGTTTTTTTGTTTTTTTTTTTCAGTTGTTGATGAAAAGACCTCTCACCAAGCACCATCTTTTTATTCCTTTTATTTTTATTTAATTTTAAAAAAAGATATAATAGGTCTATTTTGGGGAACTCACAACATATGATAAAATTCTCAATTCATCATCCACATGGAGGAATTAGGGATATATCTAAAACTCTCATTGCATAGAGAGAGAAAGAGATTGATAAGATTGCACTCAAATATGCTCTTGACTATCTTTCCATTAGCTTTGACCAAACCAACAATAGAGAACATCAATTATTTTATTGAAAAAAAGAAGTTAAAATTATTTGTTTGAAATTCAAAAACTCATTTGGTAATTATTTTAGTTTTTTTTTCCTAACTATTTTCTGAGAATGAAAAATGATGTCATTTAGATTTTAAAAAAGGGCCTTAAGAGTACAACATATATTATAAGTTAAAAGCAATTTATTAATTTAAAAATACTAACACAAAAGCATTTTCAATAATTTAGTTATCGGTTCTATTTTTGAAGATATTGTTTTCTATCTATAAAAAATAAAATAAAAAACGCTAACTCAAACATATTTTCAGTTGTTTTTTTTTTTAATTTTTGAAACTGCGGCGAAATGTTTAATGAAATCAAACATTTTCTCTTAACAGTCAGTTTTGATCCCGACCTAACAACGTGGTGCATTTGAAGCCTTCTAGAAACAGCTTGTATTGGTTCATTAATTGCTTTTGCCTTGGTGATGTTGGACAAAAAAATAATTCTATATTTATTCTCTCTCTCTATCTCTCTTTAATTACCAAAAGCCTGTAAAATCTGTTCTCAAGATCTTGATTGTTGTTCTTTCCCTGCAAATTTTAAGATCACCGACTGGTGAGGGTCGTTAGTCGTTACATCACATGAAGACGTTAGGTTCATTAGCACAAAGTGGGCTCGCTTGGTTGGTGTCATAAATAATAACTAGCATTAGGAAAAAAAAAAAAAAGAAGTTGTTCGGCTTAAAAAGATAATATATTATAGGTTTACAATAGTAGTAAAGAAAGTATTAGCAGATGCTCTAATGTGAAATATGCCTGAAATTGATTTTGTTTTTAATTCTTTTTTTTTTGTTATAGGATGCCTGAAATTTAGATAGATGTAAATAAATTTGAGATTTCTTTTGCTTTGATAAGATGACTCGAAAGTTTAAAGTCTCGTTTAGACAGTTACACTGTTATAGCATATTTCTCTAAAAGTATAAATCAGCTACCCTGAACGAGTTCTAAGTGTTGATGGGTGGTTCAATGATAATGTTAAAAACAAATTAACTTTGAATATGACTATTTGAACCCACTAAAATACTTAATTATGAAACTCACAATTTAATAAGAATTCATATCGCTAAAACTCTCACAATGGACATTCATATTTTCATAAACCATAATCTACTAATCAGTTTATAATTAAACATATTTACATTCGTCGGAAACTGTTCAAGCCTCACTAAAATTGCCTTCAATTTCAGTTCATCAACCAAAGAGACCAATAGCGTCCGAACCACACAAAGAGAGGGCTTACCCTAAGATCAAGTCATCAATCATGCTCTTTGATGACAAACTTCAATTATTATCAGAAGCAATTGCCCAACCCCCCAATTAATCTTCTATGGGTATTTCAATCTGGAATTTGATGTCATTTGTAATGAAATAACATTAGAGACATAAAGAAAATTATCTTCACCATTCTAGACTTCTCTAAAAATACGCACAATTTAAAAAGATAAAACACTATCAAAATAGTTCTACTAATTTCTCTATGTTAAATTTTTTTGAAAATTTGTTTAGCTACTTGATATCAAATGTGTAAAACGAACATAGCATAATCAATGACTGCAAAAGTAGTTTTAGTTTCCATTTGACATAACTTTTCAAACATTGCTTATTTAAATAGAGTTTTAACAAGTTGAGTTTTTATAAATTAAAAAAAAATTAGTTATTCAGTTGTCAATGAGAACTTTTATTAAAAATTTAGAATTATTTTGATAAGCAAGTTATTTAAAGTTATGTTATGAAAATGAATTAAATGAAATTATCAAATAAGTAAATAATATTTTAAATATTTTAGATATTTTAATATTATAAAAAACTTTTCAACCTCTATTATCAGAAGTTTAAAATTTAAGTTTTTGCAAGTAGAGGTAAAATAACTTATTTAATCTTCAAAAACTCTATTGAAAAAACAATCAAACAATAATTAAAAAAATTTGAAAGAACTTATAGGATTAGACAAGCACTTATAATCATTAGAAAAGTCACACTAAATATGTATTTAATATATTTATTTGGTAAACTATATCGAAATAAGAATAAAGCTATTAGAGGGCTTGTTTGGTACTTTAATGAATTTATTGAGTAAAATTTTTTTTTTTAAATTTTAGGGTCTTTTTTTTTTAATAACAAATAGGTATAGCGAGTACTTTAGTGGATTGAAATATCATTATCACCACCCATTAATTCCTATTCCTTTTGGTTTTTTGTTCTTGTAAAACACAATCTAAATTGCGTGTCAGTGCCTTCTTATTGCCCAAAATGCAAATTTCGATTATTGATTTTTATTTCACAAAATTTTATGAAATATTATCACATAGGCCTATTTTTGTTTGTTAATACACTGCGGTTTGAGGTGGAGGAAGATAAGATCATCGGGATTCTTTGTGATCACTTTTTTATTTTATTATTATTTTGTTATAAGATACTCTTTATGTGTCTATTGTGCAGTTTGCAGGAGCAATGATCTCAGTTTATTACCAAACTAGGTTAACCGAAATAATATGCATGAAAGTTAAGTCACCATCAGTCCAATATATGGGCCAAATATACACACACACACTAACAATAATAATTCACAAAAATTGGCTCCCACCATTGTCACTTCTCAAATTATTCAAACTTACTAAAACAAGAGGGTAGCCTAAGGGAATTGTTTAAAGTGCTGCCAGTGAAACTAAAGCTATAACTCACTTGATACAGGTCTCTCAATAAAAATAATCAATGATTAATTGTCACAATCCTAATGCAAATATATTCTTCGGAAAAAAGTGTTGCAGGGCTTCCCTTATATTAATTAACGAAACATGCAATTTTACAGGAGGTTTAAACTAACCAGAGAAATTAATTGAGTCTTAGGTTCCATCCATGGCTCTCTTTATTTGCCAAAACTTTCCTACACAAAATCTTTTTGGTAATTTCCACCGAGTTAAGGGAGAGAGGGGCCTGAGGGGGCTAATTCCCCCCTCCCCCACAAAAAAAAAGGTGGTGGGAAAAAAGTTCTTTTTGTACACACTGCGATGATGGTGATGATGATGATGCCTGCAATCTCCAACCAGCATCACCGTTTTTAACATTTAACATTTTTTATTTTATTTTCTTCCTCTCTTTCTATCATTTCACTTCTTTTCTTTGCCTCTCACTTCACTTCTCTTTTCTCTTTCTTCTTCTATTAAACCAATGGCCAGTCCCCTCCTCCTCCTCTTGTTTACACTTAGTTTTATCATGCAATTATATATGTAAATTACTACTGCTCACTGCAACATGTAACGAAACATAGAAATTACAATTAACAAACGAATAAAAAAAATATATTAATCTTTCATTTCATGGAAACCAAGTGCGGTTGCTGGGCTTTTCTTAAACGCGGCGTTAGAGGTTCCTGCAAGTCCTCTGCTTCTAATCACTCTGCTAACACTATTCCTCGTACTAGTCTTGTTTATGATGCAGGTACCTCTTTTTTTTTTTCTCTTTTCAATTGCTTCTCTGTTACTGTCTTGCAAGTCCTTAATGTTCATGCTAGTTTTTAAAGCTGATATTGGTGTGTGTGTGTGTGTTGTGTATGGTTATTTTACGTTCTGTGATGTGAATAATTTATCTTCTTTATTATCTCACTCTCTGACTTTCTTCTGACATATTTTATAATTAATGTTGTACTGTTGCTTTGGCGATGCTCTGCTATGAAAGAAATTCGAAACATGAAATCATTGTTTGTGGGGCTGTGGTTTAAATAACAGATCTGTTCTTGCTGATTCCTTCACCAAGATCAGTTTTTTTTAGTCACAAAGCTCTTATATTTGGAGTTCAAATGAATCCTAGAAGCCTTCTGCTCCCAATGGAACGCAATTAAGTCTTACCTTTGACAAAATTTTATACTTTGCTAGACTTGTTCAAGTTTTCACCAAAGCTAAATTTGCATAGTATTTTATGTATTCAAGACTTGTGAATTGTGATGAAGGAAGGAAAAAAGAAAGGAAAGGTATCTCATTCTTCTGTTCGTGCAGCTACTGAGACGCGATACTTGAATGCTAGTAATCGGGAGCTATGTGCTCCAAATGAAGCTCACTTGTCCTCGGATGATCCTGATCCAGCTCCTACAGATGAAAAATCACCATGCCAGCTGCTTCAGTTCACTTTTCAGGAGCTAAAATCAGCAACTGGAAATTTTAGGCCTGATAGTATTCTTGGGGAGGGTGGATTTGGATATGTCTTCAAAGGATGGATTGAAGAAAATGGGACAGCTCCGGCAAAACCCGGGTCAGGAATTACAGTTGCTGTTAAGAGCTTGAAGCCAGATGGTCTTCAGGGCCATAGAGAATGGGTGGTTAGTAGAATATGTGATTTTGGGTTAGTAGACTAATGACGGTGAGAGAAGATTTATTAGATGCTTAAAACTGGGAGTTTAACGTATTGAAATTATTCTTAATGCAGGCTGAGGTTGACTTTCTTGGGCAGCTTCACCATCCTAATCTTGTTAAGCTTATTGGCTACTGCATTGAAGATGATCAGCGTCTGCTTGTTTATGAATTCATGACTCGTGGTAGTCTTGAAAATCATCTTTTTCGAAGTGAGTTGGCAATTTTCTCCCTAAATTCTTTGAACTAGTTCTCTTATAATGCGACATCAGTGTTAGGACGGTTAAAGAATTTGCCTTTGGGCTGAGGCTACAATGTTGAAGTTCAGGATTTTTATCTAAGCATCTTCCTCTGTTTTATATGTCCACTCGGTACAGGTCACTCTTTTAAGTCTCTTTTAAGCATTAAGAGCAACTCTTTTAAGTCCCTTCTCAGCATTAAGAACGAGTAACTAGCGTGATGCGTTTAGCATAACTTGTTTTAGTCAGCATCACCGCTAACTTCTTGTTCTTGTTTCAATGATACCACCACATTTTTGCATGACACATATGCTGATGTGTTTATACTTTTGAAGGGACTATACCTCTTCCTTGGTCCAATAGAATTAAGATTGCACTTGGCGCTGCAAAAGGATTGGCCTTTTTACATGGTGGCTCAGAACCAGTCATATACAGAGATTTTAAGACATCCAACATTTTGCTTGATTCGGTATGTGAGTGATAAGTCTTACCAATTGGTTTTGTTCTGTCCTCAGTTTAAATGAGTTCTTAGTATGGAATTACTTCAACAGGAATATAATGCCAAGCTTTCAGATTTTGGTCTTGCAAAAGCAGGCCCTCAAGGGGACAAAACACATGTTTCTACTAGGGTTGTAGGAACATATGGCTATGCGGCTCCAGAGTATGTTATGACAGGTGAGACATTTCAGGAGGCGTTTGAACAAAATGAACCATAGACTCTGGCTTGGCACTAGACCTTTTAGAGGATTTGGAGTCACCATTAAAAATGGTTTGAATCTCTACACACCAATGTAGAAGGAATTATGTGTGCAAATTCATGCAAATAGGCATTTTGTTAAAAATTTTCTCTATCAGCTGTGCAAGAATATTGTTCTTGCGCGAGTTGTGTGGCACGTAACATTCACAGATACACACTGAACACAAATTTTTCTTTAATTGAAGTACACCTCTTTTCTCACCATATTTTGTACATGTATTGTACATATTCAACATGTTGATCTAATGAGTATAATGTTATTTGGCATTCACTATCCAACTCTTCGTGCACCAAACCTGACATTTAGTATTTGAGTTCAGATGCTTTAGGTCTTTGTCTAGAAGCAAGTGGTTTAGTGGAGTTTTGTGTATCACTGGAAATTTGGGGACCTAAGAATATCAAACTATGCCCTTTTCTTTTCCAGGACACCTGACGTCTAAGAGTGATGTTTACAGCTTTGGCGTAGTGCTGCTTGAGATTTTGACAGGCAGAAGATCAATGGACAAGAAGCGTCCTAGTGGGGAACAGAATCTTGTTGCATGGGCTCGGCAATATTTGGCTGACAAGCGAAAGCTTTATCAAATTGTTGATCCTCGTCTGGAGCTGAATTATTCCCTCAAAGGAG
This sequence comes from Citrus medica, assembly GCA_002013955.2. Lineage (NCBI taxonomy): Eukaryota > Viridiplantae > Streptophyta > Magnoliopsida > Sapindales > Rutaceae > Citrus > Citrus medica. Next base: position 475,960 of record MKYO02032068.1, on the reverse strand, counting down.
TTCAGAAAGTTTCTCAGTTAGCTTACAACTGCCTCAGTAGGGACCCCAAATCTCGCCCTTCAATGGATGAAGTTGTGAAGGTCCTCACTCCGTTGCAAGATCTCAATGACCTTGCTATCTTGTCTTATCACTCTCGTTTATCTCAGCAAGGTAGACGCAAGAAAAAACAAGACGGAACTCAACAGCTTGCAAGTGCACATTCTAAGAGCATCAGAGATTCTCCATTGAATACTGGCAAGCAGCGTTGTAGATGATATGCTGTCATATCCTCTCCCTGATTGCCTCAACTATTATATGGATTGAGGTTGCAATGCCACTTTTATTACAGGGGTTGTGTGAAGACAGTATGTAAGGCTTGTAGTATAATTTTTGGGTGTTTTGATATTTTCTAGAGCCAGAAGTGTATGGAAGAGGAAAGGCACATCTTCCTTTTCTCTGAAACCTCAGATTAGGGTGCTAACAATCAATGGGAAAGTGCCTTGCGATTTTACTGTGTTGCAATTGAGATATATTTTGTAATTAGATTAAACGTCCCATTTCCAAGAATGTGATTTGCCGTCATCTGATTGTCAAATGCTTTGAGTTTCTAGGCATTGATGATATTGCATTTTTCAAGAAAAACAAAATTTTACCACCCTTATTATAGCATGTTTCGGCTACCTATATTCAAGCCACAGACGAAGCCTCTCCGAGCAAATTCAGCCGAAGCAGTTTTGATAAAAGATATATGCATCTTTAGACCGAGCATGAGGTCCATGGATTATGCATTTGGTCGTCGGTCATCTTCAAGATAGAATCTAATCTTGCTTTTAACTTATTTTGCAATATCTCAAAGAACAATACATTGAAACTTCACCCTTTTACATATTCATTCAAACGGGAATCACATCTAGCTTTAACTTATTCTGCAATTCACTCCCAAAGCCAAAAGGGATACATTTCGTAAGTGACAAAGTTCATAATTCATAACCCATTAAAGAAAGAAAAGTATATTACGTATACGTTTTGTCGCTTGCTGTATTATTTCTGTCACATTAAAACTAGAATCTTATCTCGCTTTAAGTTATTCTGCAAACCATTTCCAGAAAGCTGTCCGGTAAAAATTCCTATTGCTATTTATCTAACCGATGCATCACATCTCTAAAGAATATGCTTGCTTGCACATCAGTGTTCCCACTAATGTGTTTTCATCTAAAAGTTAAAAGCTTCAGTTTCTCAATGAATTCATTTGAGTCACAAACATGATTAGGCCAACTGGCAATTTCTCAAATGTTAATTTGAATTTAGCTAGGATGAATAAAGCACCATGAATGATCATTTTTGTTGTTTCTTATGAGTAAAGCCAAGGACTAAAAGGAATCCAAAAATGCTATGAGTTCTTAATATGACACCGACAGTGCCCTGTCTCTATATGCAGCAAAATATCTGCTTCAAGATTCATTGTAAAGGCATCTCAACGGGACTGTGCTTACATTAAATGACAGAAAAAGTCCCTTTTGGGACTGCTTGTTTATGAGAAGTTTTTCTTCCAAATATTTTTTTAAAAAAAATTCGGACTCAAGACACCTGGATTGCGCAACAAAGATGCTGATGTTGAACAGATTTCTGATTCTGACTATAATTATTGATGTATAGACGGGTGTGGTCGAGGAATTTTCAATAAATTTTATTTAACTAATCATTATTCGAGATCAAATCTTGGGGAAGTAAGACATTAAAAGGTAAATTTGAGCTTACTGACCATCATTACTTTCTGTTCACAGCATAATATATGCCATATTTGAATTAACCCGCATCGCTGCATTCTCATGCATATGGGTCCCTGGAAGAAAGAAAGCTATAACTTGAAATTGAAGTCTGCACGGGCTTCTGAACTTTTAAGTCCTTGCCGTTAAAGTTGGCCATGATCTCTTTTGCCAATTCATACATAAAAAGTGAAAAGAAAAAAAAAATGAAAACGAAAAATAAATCCTGGTCACTCGAAGATTTATTATTGACTATTTGTTTTTAGTTAAATAAACAACATAGGACCATCAATTACAAGCTTCCAGGTGTACTCTCGGTCTATTGACCATAATGAGCATGGTGTGTAACTTAAAGATGGGAACAACCCTAAGCTGAATGAGGGGATGTGTGTACATACCCATCCAAACGACTCCCAATTATGTGACCTAATTCATTAGAATGGCTTCGCGTTGGACTTCCGCGACAACCAGTGCACCCTGATGCACTAATGTGCATCAAGATCATAACTAGGTAGGTTTGAATAATAAAAATTTGTTCATGTAATCCATTAGATGAAATTAAGATGAAATAAAAGCTTCAAAATACTATCAAGGATTTAAGAAAAAAAAATTAATTTTATATTTTAATATTAAATGAAACGAACTGGCTAAAATCAATAGTGATCTATGAGATTCGATAATATAGTAGAAAGATTTCTACTCCAAAAGTTTGATTGAATAGTTTTCAAATAAGTTTGTTTAACTGGCCAACTAAATTTGAATTATGGGAGGTAAGGGTGAAAATTTGATTTGGGTTTTAACCTCACCCCTCTATCAATCAACCTTTCTGTTTTTTTTTTTTATAATAATAATAAATAAAACTAAAAGAGCTTCAAAATACTGGTTTAGTATTCACATATATAACTCGAAAAGTTTTGCTGTACATTCTACGATGTATAACGCCAATTTGGATGAGTAGGGCATATAATTGAAGATGGATTGTTGGGCTTGAAGATAATATTAAATTACTAATGCAATTGGTATCGGCCGAAAAAAATAATAGATTCATTCACTAGTAGCATACATTTACCAAAACCGTATAACAATTATATCATATCAAAACATTATAACAATGAGAATATGATCTCATTATAATAACAATTTAAATTCAAATTATATATATATATATAAATGTGCATTTATCTGAAGTTACAACATGAAATATATATATATATATATATATATATTTACACACACACACAGAGAGGATATCTTTCAAGGTAGCATTAATTAATAGTGTATTTGCGACGTCGAGGTTACGTAAGTGCTTGTCCTGAACCAATTAATTAACCAATCAAAGATATTAACGACCAAGGAAACAAAAAGCAGGAATTAATGCAAGATGGAATCAAGCTGATGAACAAGTCGATCCAAGTAAAACAATAGGACAGTAAAATTAACAGAAAGTTTAGAGCTAAATTAGTATGAAGTATGAATCTTTTCCATACGTATCCTCTATGTAAGCCATTTTTAAGTAACACATGACATGCATGTACTTAATTTGAATGTTTGGAGATTATTTAAAAAAAAAAAAGATTGATTGTGTGCTTTCTCCACAGAAATGATCTTCCCCCAATCACGGTATTTTAATAGCCTAAAAAGGGTAATCAAAACATAATCTTTAAACTGAAAAAAGATCCAAAACATAAGACTGCCTCTGCGGCTTTTAATATGAATCCAAAATTTCCACATCCGCTGGTACCATCAAATTTTATGTAGAATGATGACATCAAATGCAGACGACTATGTAGAATAGAATAGTAGGAAAAGATTTCTACCCCGAGGAGTGTGGAATATACAAATTGATAAATAAATTTAAAAAAAAAACTTTAGAGTAGTCACAATAATATATTCACTTTTTCTATTAATGTAATTAACGTACACAATAATCAGGCATTCATCTGTGCTAATTAGCACTCAAAATCTACTCAAATACAGAGACCAGATGTATATATACGTACTGGAAATTAATGCGCACACATATTTTTATGGACATCTTCGAGCTAGAGAGCTAGAACTGCTTGGAATAACCGGATGCTCAGCAAAGAGATCCTGCGTCACATAATCAAGATTCAACCAAATTAAAGATACAGAACTGAAAAAGAATAAAAAGTACTAGATGATGAAATGATGCAATGATAAACATAATGCAAAGAGTAATACAGTGAAAATGTATCAAGTAAATTCCTCAAAAGAGAATCTGAAGAAATGAAAGGGAAAGCAAAAGGGATATTCATTTTTATAAATTAAGTGATATTGGCGCGGCTCAATCTGAGATCGTCTTTTACAACTTCAATGTGTAAATCCGTCTTCGGATTGAACCTCACCAATATCGCTTTCGTTTTTTTCTTGCTTCCCAAACAACCAACAAATTCTCCATCACCATGCATGAATCAATGCAACAGCAAATCACCATGCTACATCTTGAAACCATACAGAAACGATCGAGTTTAGTAGGGTCAATTTAGCTTATATAGTGGCAATGCAGCTGGCACCACTTATCAACCTAAATTTTTATTTAAAAAAAAAAGGGTACTTGAATACAAAAGAATGCAAGATAAAAATATATGGTCCCATATTGCTCTAAAGGCCTTAAATATGACCAATAAATTATGCTGTCCCTAATTGTGATAAAGATATGCTGTATATCTTAGTGGACTATACAAGTTGGAAATGGTGGTTGGGTATGATAATGGATGTGGGATCTCTTAATAGTCATAATTTATATTGAATGAATCCAGTCAAAAACAATATGCAATTTTGTGCAATATTAATATGTCACAAACACCAAACAAATTACTCTATTATATTCGAAACTAATTATCAAAAGAGGGATCGATTCTTAATCATAATGAATGATTTAATTCTATTTCTGAAATCATTTGGGTGCACTTAAAATCAAAAACATGTATGGAAGATATTAACAAGAAAGAGGAAAAAAATAAGAATCGAAAGCTGTTGGCGCATTCAAAATTTTGGTAGTAGTCACAGATGATTAGGGTTTGAAGGAAGATCGGAAAAGATAGGTATATGCAGTGATAATAAAACAAAAATGATCTGAAGTGAAACCCTAGTTTGTTATGTGACGAGATATGAGTGATATTGAAGATGATGATCATGGTGATGATCTAAATATATAAGGAAAACGGAAGCATATACATATATATACATGCACATATGGAGAGAGGAGTTGAGTGACAAGGTATAATAGGTAGGGTTTTGCCTCGGGACGGGAAGGAGAAGAAGGTGAGTGGAATGATGTCAATGGGGAGCAAAAATAACTTTTAGGGTTTGTCACCCCCACTCATGCTTAGTTTGTACTCAAATTAAAATCGAAACCGCCCCCTCCTTCTCTTGCGCATGCACCTCAAATATTCTCCACCAAAAAAACCCCAAACAATTACTCCTTTTCATTGTATTTGTATCCTTTCTGATCCCCCTTTTAAGACTTATAATTATTTAAAACCCATCCTTTTTGTATATACATACATATATATATATATATATATATATCATGCTTGCATTTGATTAGTTAAATTAAACAAAGCCTAGCCAAACTAATCCACAGAGAATAACATAGTTGGCTTATGTGTATTCTAAACGTATCATTAAGAGTAAACAAAGATCGATTCACATTCATTATTGAAATAAATATCTCAGCTAGAGCATATGGACTAACAAGATCTTATATGCATGAGCAGGAGATAATCAAGGAGTTTGGTTGGGGGTAGGGAATGAAGACATGACGTACTTAAGGAGGAAAAAAATATTTATACTATTATCTTTGAGGGGCTACCAAAATTATATATAGAGGCTAAATTTATAAAGACTCCTATTTAGAATTTTATTAACACGGGTAGCCGCGGTCCCAGGCCATTACTTAGTTATGCCCTTATACAAGAGTGACATATATTGTATGGCCACATCCAAAAACTAGGTAGCTACAACATTTTTTCGGTTTGGGTACACATCAGCAGCTATGTATATACATAAAAAGTTCAAGATTGACAATGGAGGAAAAATATGATTAAATTGAGGGAAAATGACTCCAAGACTTCCAAACTTTCTCAAATAGATAGCTAGACCGAGTCAAATGAATATCTAGTATCTAATGTGGATAAAACTTTAAGGGAGGGAAAGCATTTTGAAGAGAAGAATATTGGGAACAGAGGTGCAGAATGTCAGCGAAGGGAGGGATTGTCTAGAGAGAAGATTGGGAAGAAAGAAATAATAAAGTAATGTTTTGTCATCTTTATGACACACAGAAACACACACTTAAGGGCATGCATTTTTAACAACACATAGCAATTAGCAAATAGGCAAATTGAGGCAACTCCACAAAGCGGAGACACCGGCGCTAAAGGAGCCTTGCCTTGGGCCTGTGCTAGGGAACACACTCCTTGGGGTTTGCTTCTAACTTTTTTCTCACCAACAAACAATCTCATGCTCATACATTTCAATTACACAAGAGACTTTTTTCCCCCCCTTTTTTCTTTATTTTTGAAGGGTCTCTTATGAAGATTTTTGGGAAGAGTAAAGGAAGCTTCTTCTTTTTTAATAATAATAATTATTATTATTAGAATAAAAAGCTTTAAAAATAAAGCTCCCCCATGTCTATCTCTCAGTACTCATGATTTGGGGCGGTAAGTTCGCGTGCCACTACCCAATTAACAGATTCCCCCACGCCTTAAAACCGTTCTTATTTCACATCACCAGATCCTAGGACTTTTAATTCTATTCCATTTGTTTCTTCTTCTTAGACTAAACATGCAGGAAGGGTCAAAAGCTAGCTAGCGACCTCAACTTTGGCTTTTTCTTTGCATAATGTTTCATTATTATATGCTCTAGAAAATGGTTGCCTCATTAAATAATCCGTATATGTCACGTTAGAATGATTTGGCGAGCAACTAGGCAATTAGATAAATGTGCCGTTGTGGAACCCTAGAATTCTTTTAAAAGTATTAACTGACGCATAAGATTAATATTATGTAACAACTTCGCTCATTATAATACGAATAATGGTGCCAACTAAATCATCCATAGGAGAAATATAAAATTTCAAATGTCAAATCTCTAGCTTTTGAAACTCTTCGATTAAAGGGGTGGACAAAGGGACATCTACATAGGTTCCACTCATACAAAATTGCGAACACAATTCTTTAAGCTATAACGTGCCATGTTTAGTTACCTTTGTTTCCTCAAGAAAAGAAAACATACTTTCTTAGCTTTTTTCGTATATTAATTTAATTAAGAGAATATTCGTATGACTTTTTAAATTCAAAGTTTCCTCCCTCTTCCTGGGATCTTTTGTCAAACAGAATTGCAGCAGCCTAGAACAACATCACTTTGACCGATGTACAGAAAATTTGAGCATTAATAAATTAATTAATTAAGAACATTTTCTTTGACCACTAACATTGAATTCGCATGAAATTAAGGGTGGAAAAAGGGCAAAGAAAATAGAAGTAAATTTTTAATTTAGCTTTTGGAAGAATGCAGTTGATGGGTATGTTTCAATCATGCATGGCAATTCGGCCAAAGTTTCTTGTCCGCTTGTGGAGACAAGAAAGACACTTTTCTCCTTGAGAACTCCAGTTGCTGCCTACAACTCTTTTGAGGATTTAATTTCTTTCTCTCTGTGTTTGTGAAAAAATCTGTCTTCACACGCAGGCAAGCATGCTGAGTTAGCTCCTAGAAGAGCCCGAAGTACTCGTTGTGTCAGCAGTTTAAGTGCAGTTGAAGAAGATTTTGCAAAAAGGTTTGGTTTTGAACAAGAAATGAGACACCGGAACAGAGACCCAAGTTAGTTTTTGCACACTTCTGTCAATCTCAGAATTCAAAGTTACTTTACAAAAATTAGAGTAAAGATATATGCTTCATAATATTGTCTCTTGAGTGTCTGGCAAAATTTTCAGCCACATTACCCTTTGAATGAACATTGACAAAAAGCAAAAAGCGAACAGGAGAGAAATTCTTCTACTTTAAGTAAAATGAATTGCATATACACTCAATTGTTTTGTTGGATTATTATGTCAAAAACATATAAATCATGGCACTAACATCTCATCATCTTTCATGGTCAAGTTTTCTGGTTTCATGTTCTGCTTTATATTCCCAGCGTTTACATGATCTGAGGCACAGTCAAGTGCCCTTCTAGCATAATTTTTGTGACATATGAATGTGAGTTGTAGGTGTTACGGTACACATCATGGATTCGATGCTACATGTTTATTCACATTATTCATTACCTTTATGGGTTAAGTAAGATAAAGAGAGATGAATATCTAGTAGAAAAGATTGCAGACAAGTGACAAGATTTTGTGATTCTTCACTTCTTCGACTTAAGGCTTATCAAAGGGGAAAGACAAAGTACTGGAGGAGTTGGCTTGCTTCTCTTTGAATGCGACATAGATATAACTGTTTAACTCTAAAACTGAATGAAAAATATCAAGATATTGGTTTGAACAAGTTCAACATAAAGAGAATGCATCCATTCCACAAAGTGAACACTATCTGTGAAATCAAAACTTTGCCACCTGGCACCTTCAATATTATTGTTCTTTTTTTTTTAATTAACCGATCTTTGATTTCTCAGATATCAGCTAAAAGTAACAGGGTTTCATGAATCCATATATTCTGCAATTGTTCATAATTTTTTCAGCAGCTTAATATGCAGAGAAAACTTATATTTTGTAGAGATTTCTTATATGCTCTAGAGTCTCTGATTTTTAATCAAAATTTGGTCGCTAATGAAGCCAGCAGTGCTCAGCTGTATGAGCTATTTACCTCCTGTATAAGCCTCTGAAGCAGCGGGATGTCATTTACTTCCCCTGAAGCTTACAATATGCATAGAAGCATGACCCGAGAAAGCCAAGAGCTTGGCCAACGATATTGAACTGGAAGAAAATAAGAATTTAGTCAAGAACATTAGTCGTATTAAGATTCTCACATGAAGCACATTAAAAATATAACACCAGATTAGTCTATACTCACCAAATCAAATGGAAGCCCACCAAATAATAGCCAGCCAAGTCCGATAGTTAAAAGGTCCTACAATAGAAAATTAGGAATCACAAACACGTGTGAGGTGAGCCAGTTGAAGGCCAGAGATCGATTAAACATTTGTAAATGATTTTAGAGAGATTGATGATTTTGGAATTAAAAAAAAAAAGGAAGTTACATTTAAAATAGAATTTAGTTAGCAGGCATAACCTTCCGGCTCATCAAAAGAGACACATTTAATGTTGATAATGTTTTTGAAATTTCCTAGTCGCATTCGGGATCTATTTATTGTATACACACTACATTTACATCAAGGGAGATATAACTTGTAAGCAATTTTGTAATAGCCAAAAAAAAACTATCAAAAAAGAAAAACATGAAAATTCCATGTCAGAAAAGCAATTGACTTCTGTTCTCTAATCTCAATTTTCATTTTTAATCTTAATGGAAACAGCCTAAAATAAATAATAATCCATCAAATATTAAGATTCAAATGTTAAATTGCATAACCGAATTAGGCATGAAGCAAGCTTGCATGCTAGACCTTGTAGCAGTAAGGTTGTAGACAGACAGTACACACCTTTAAATTACCACAAATTGTCTGTGTGAGTGCTGAATTGAGGATTGTGTTCAAAAATACGTAATAATTTATTGAGAATGCCATGATACAGGAAAGAAGCATCACAACCTGCAAAAAAATTCAATACAGAAATATTTAATCTGATCATCCTATTAACCACTGATTCAATTGCTTAAATATTTCACAAAATTTAGTAATAGTATGCTGGCATTGAATCAGGTCCCTTACACGATGATTAAAATGAAAAAAGAGCAACTGTTACTCAAAAATGAAGAAAACAAGGCAACAGAGCAAGTTATCTGAAAACACCGGAGTTATAGACGAAATCGGCATTGAAGTAACTGTCTTTGGAGAAGAAAAAAGCACCTGAAAGCCGGGGTAAAATAGAAGAGGGAAATTCATTGTCACTTCTAGGTCGCCTCTGAATGAAGTCCAGAATAGCAGAATTGGCGTGCATATTATTCCTACAAATTCTGCGTAAGTAAAATGTTTCTCTGAGATCTGACACGAAAAAAAAACAATGAGTCTTTGATTATACCATTGCACCACATAAGACCAAAGCTACTGAGGCCACTGGATCTACCTGAAACGAATTAAAAATATATGCCATAATCTTAATAAAAGGATTCAAAAACCTTAGCTAAGAAATGAGATGCCAGAAAGTTTGAGAATGAAACACTACCAATACGAGAAATGAAGGCAAGATATGCTGCTGTACAGATGTTGGCTATAAAGACAACAGCATAGCCATAGGCATCAAAGGATAAGTCCCGCGCTCCAGCAAGAAATGCACCGAGCAAAATAATCCCCACACTGATGAAATCCTTGGATTTATACAATTAAGAAGGAAACTAGGTACATGAATGTAAAGAAGATAATACTATTGTGCATAAAGGTACTAGGAATTACATTTTTGTGTGGTGAAGCCACTATTATTTCCCAATTTAAATTTATATATAAACTTTACCTATATCCTCAAACAGAAACGCGGCATTCAGAATTTTGATTGACAAACTTTATATGTTCCGTGATTCATATGAAATGAAAGGCTTGAAGAAATTTGAAAATATTGGAGCCACTTTTTTTTCCCCATATGAATCATAGTGAAAAAAAGTGCTAGAAACAGATGCTAAGTTATCCATTTTGAGGGAAAAAAAAAAGATTAATGTACCATTCAAGCATATCATGCAGCAGTTTTGGTTCATTAGTGATTTAACAAGTAGCTGACAAGCATTTCCAAGGCACATGGATGGAGTCAAAAGAGTGATTAACCAATTCCCTGCTTCCAATAACATCAAAGTTCAGTGACAGAGGAAAGTTCAAAGGTGTACCTGCCAACAACAGGAAGTGAGTGTTTCTGCCCTGTCAATAGGTACTCTACAATCATCGTAAAGGCTACTGTAGTCCGCCTGAGGGTGGTGTACATGGGAACATTTATGCCACGCACAGCTTCCATTGTGATCAACTTTCAACAGAAGAGATTAATATGAGAAAAAATTAAAAGAAATATTAAAGCTCTCTCAAACAAGAAGCATTTGAAATATTACCATGTAAAGCAAATATGAAAGTGCCAGAGGAAGAGTGTGAACTAATGTCTTGAGTGGTACAAGGGTTGTTGGATTATTACTGGTAGTATGTGGTTCACCAACTGTGAAAGAGATGATCTTCCAGCATCTCAATGCATAGAGAATTGAACATGAACAAAACATCTGCACAACAAAAGATACAAAGCCAAATCAAGTAATGAGAAAAAACAGAAACAATTTAGACCAAAAAAAAAATTTATTGAATTGGCATAAATAATTGTTATGTCAGGGTGGATCAAAGTTAGCTACAACAAGCATTCAGTGTGTGCAATACATGCATGAAGCTGGAAATGATGTTATTGAGTTCAAATTGAAAGATGATAATGGTCAAACATGAACATCTTACAGAAATTAGGATGTGTACTTCCAAAATCAAGGATAATTTTAAAACATTGCTATCTGAATTGCCTGCATATTATGCAAATTATCAAGGATTTGTAGTCTACCACTTGAGACCAACTAGGTAACTGAGCTACCTGAAAAAGTGTGATGACATTTGCACAGGGGAAACTGTAAGAAGAAAGGGCTGCTTTGTTGAACATTACCAAGAGAACTGCAACATGGAGGGAAAAAAACATGACCACACGATTTATAAGGAGACATAATTGCCTTCATAGAAAACCCGTTAGCCAATACATAGTTTGCCTTGCAACAAAATCTTGACTAATAAGGGATTAAAACTAGTTTATTGATCCAGAAAGATGTTCATTAATAATTATGCCTGTTATGCTGCTGACAGAGAGCTCAGGGAGCTTAGTTATGAAAATGTAATTTCTGGACAATGCATCATCGTTCTAGCCATATGATAAAGCTTTCTTTTTTTAAAATAACCAAGCATTGAATCTCAATTGGCTATGAAACAATTCTTCCTTCATCTATCCTGACACAAATCTATGAGAAACTATCCTACAAACATCACCCTTCCTATGAATGACTGGTTCAATAAAACCAAAAAAGCACTGGTATCTTTCAGAATTTCCTTAGCATTATGATTTCTCCAGCTTCTATAACATTGAATTAGTTTTTATTTTAACTCCTTGACTCTTTTTTTTATTTTTCCTTTCTTGTTGTTTCCTTATGGCAACCGGATTCCCTCCCTTTCAATGTGCAGGGTCCCAACCCAGACCTTTTGTACCATCCCAAGAACTAAACTATAGGATTCAAATATAGATTTTGAACACAAAAACTATAAAGACAACCCAATTACTCAATCTTCATTGACACCAGTCACAATTCTGACTATACAATTAGAAGTGCAATAAAAATGATCACTCTTGCATAATCCACTCATTTTCCAAACATTTTATTTCTGAAATCAATTTATTTAACCGTAGCACACCTTCATATATAAGCCCAACAATTAAATAAAATCTTCATTCAAAAACCAAAAATAAAAAAATAAAATAAAAAAAAGGAAGAGGGGAAAAAATCTCCTTTGCCGGCTTCTTCTCGCCAAACAACCCAAACGTACATAGCACAGTAACATTTTTACATTTCTAAATGCAACCCACAGAAAAAAGAACACAACAAACTTTCCATTTTCATACGAAGTTTAATGAATCGGTCCCTGTAATAAAATTTCAAACATTGAGACAATAAAAAGAATAAAATGAAAAATGAAAAAAAAAAAGGGTCAGAAATTACCAGCACTAGCCATGTAAGAGGCAGCCGCGTAAACACCTCTTTTAGTCATGGCGGCAGAGCCCTTAGGCTGTTCTTGGCGCTTCAATGAATCATTCACTGTCACTGGCAATTCATCACTCTTCATAGAAGAAGCCATTTTTCAAAATAACTTTTTGTTAATTTTTTGTCAACTTTGCTCTCTCTATCTCTTCGTTTGTGTCAGTCAAGAACTCTAAAGATGACACAAAAATTTGCAATGGAGAGAAGCAGTTTAAGTAGTAGTGACTGAACGTGTTTTTTGAGTGGCGTGGACACGTGGCATGTTATGGCAAAACTAGGGGTCCACAGATGTTATGTCCCAGCTCAGATTTTCATTACCGCATGATTCTTTTCCTTTTTCTCTTCGGAATTTTTTTTTTTCCAAAAAAATAATTAATTAACTATTTTTTAATGTTAATGGTTACGATAATGTAAAGTTGGCTTCCAACTCAGCAGCACTATGGCAGTAGCAAGAAAAGGGGAAGCCGAATTTGGTAAGATAATCTCGAAAAAAAAAATCCAAAAAATCCTAACATAATCATATTTTATTAAGAGCTCAGGAAGTTCATGTCCATAAAGTAATTTTAAAAGTAGATTGTACGCTTTCCTTTTTCTTTTAAAATCTTAATGATAGAAAAAGAGGTGAATTTGTATTGACAATAACAATTCCATCGACGAAGACTCGACTCGATAAGTGGTATTAAAATTTTTTTTCTAAAATTGAACTTTCCTTAATTTTTAAAAATTTTGTTCTAAGTATCTTTTTATTAAAAAGTGGGGGAGTGTTTTCCTTTTCGTTCTTGATAAATGACTTTGTTCAATAAATATTCAAAACTAAAAGAGAAAATCAAAGCTTTAGCATGGACAAATCAATGGGAGTGAATGAGATTTTTTTTTCTTTTTTAAACTAATAAAAAGATGGTCAACATCTGGTACATGTTTTTTTGGAAATGGTTGGAATCTCAGATTATGTCAAATCAATAAAGATAATGTAGGATAAATCCAAAACAGTACGATAGAATACTGGAAATTTACCCCTCAAAAAAAGTGGGTAGGCAAATGGCAAGTCTCAGAGAAAGTCAGAAAGAAACACTGTTCCAAATGCTTTACAAAAGTGAAACAGAAGGCAAAGGCAAAGGCAAAGGCAAAGGCATAATTATTATTTGTATCCAAATTGTCACAGACTGATAAGAGTTACAGTATCTACACCCGCCTCCCCACTGCATTCCACTTCGCCTTTGTTGCCACATTTATAGCCATAATTAACTTTTTTTCCCGAAAGCAATGAATAATAATACCTGCTGCTGTCTGATATGCTCCATTTCTCACTTCATTTTCACAAATCACATGCACTCAATTTGTTTGTGGAGGTGGCCCTTCAATTATCCATTTCTTCTCCGACATTTTGGAATTCAGGATCTAATCTCGACAAATCCTTAAGCTTCACTATAAATGTATGTCTGAGATTTTCGGTAGATGTCACATCGTATGTTAAAGATTTTCAATAAAATCTTCCTAGATAGACGTTAAAATGTAACGTGTTGTATTTCGCATTATTTGTAGTGCAAGTGCTAAGTTACATTATATATAATTTATATCACTCTTATAAACATTAAGTGAGTCTCACATTATTTATTATTTATATGAGTGGATGTAAGTTACATGTAATGTAATTTAAATGGATCTCATTTGTAAAGGACAGTATAAAGAAAAGAAATTACAAAATAACTAAGTTGAAATTTAATTTAATTTTCAAAACTACTTAGAATCTTTTTTTTTTATTTGAGTTTCTCTAATCATTTAGAAATCTCTTATCATGTGTGGATTTATGAATTGTGGCAATAAAAGTTAACGTTTAATTACTTTTACATAACTAACTAATAATCGCTAATTACATAACTATCTGATAATCACTAATCATCTGATTAAGAGAAACTCAGCCCAGCATAGTGCTGGATTATACTTGAAACAATTTTTAAGATCAACACGATTATATATGGTTTACAAAAAAAAATACATTATTTGTTTTTGCAGCTTCTTGTATAGTTTGTTTTCATAAGAGTATAACAAGTCTAAAAAGTTGTAAAATGCCTTTTTAGTACTTTTTAGAAGTCACAATGAAACCAAAAGATATAGTGATTGATGGTAAGTTGGTGTGGTATAATTCGAATAAGGAAGAAAAAAAAAACCCAAATTTTCATTCTAAAAGCATTACAAAGAACAAAAACATCCATCCACAGAACACAAAACAACTCGCTCTCTCTCTCTCGCTCTCTCTCTCTCTCTCTCTCTCTCTCTCTCTCTCTCTCTCTCTCTCTCTCTCTCTCTCTCTCTCTATATATATATATATATATATATATATGTATGTATGTATATGTACGTATCCGCAGTGTTATTATTATTAGTTATATTAAGACTCCTTCATCTTTTATTACAATTCCTCTATCTTGACTGTTATGTAATCCAGGGCTGGCATGTGTATGATCAACTTTAGAATTTGTCCTTGACAAGGAAGCAGAGAAATTACTCTGTGTCTTTTTATGATATGGTGAAATTTTATTTCCCTTGTTGTCATAAAAAATAGTATCATCTTCATCATCTGGCCTACATTTTTCTCCTAGTATAATCGCCTTGCTCCAAACTGAGTCCTGATCTACTTTCAATTTCCCTCTCTTTTTATTACTATGGTGGTGGTGCCTCATTGACACGCTTCTTGAAATTTTGATGCTTAAACTTTTTTCAAATCTTTGCATCGACACATTCCTTGTCAAATTGTTATAAGAACTTGTCTCCCTCAATGTCTTCATTATCGGCGGTGGTGGCAGTTCCTTAATAACTTGTTGTTTTGTCACGTTGTCTTGAAAGTTCTCATTATTTCCCTCTTGATCGGATTCTACAATCCGCGGCAGGATTTCTTGTGTTGTCATTGGGATTGTCGGTGATGATTTATCAAGCACAACTGGTTTTTTCACGGCCTGACTTGTTTTAATGTTGGGATTATGAGAAGAATGAGATGATTGGTGTTTTGAATGTTTTGCTTTTCTTCTAATGCACATAACTGTGATTGTAGCCACAATAGCAGCCATCAATGCCATATGAAATGACAATGATACTATAGAATAATGTATTAAACTGAAATCAATAATATTATAATCGCCTATGGGAACTCTTCTTCCCATAGTTTAAAGCATACATTCAAGCACTATCGTTGATAATTTTTAGGTACTGATACCCCTACCACTGTTTTTGAGTTTGTGGTTTCTAATTCAATTGCTCTTTTTTTCTCCCAAAAAAGTTATGTTAACAAGTTAGTTTGTGTTTTTATGTTGCTGATTGAAATGAATGTTGAAACTGAAACTAGTGTGCTTTTTGTTTTCTTTGATTATCCGAAACAGAATGCTTTAGTTTAGGAGTGATAAGGAAAAAAACTTGAGGTGAGGAGGCAGAGTAGCAAATTTAACAATCTTGAGATTTTGTGGTTTATTTCGAGGGAAAAAAATTATTAAATACATGCATGTGTGTATACACATACACATATATAACACATAGATATATATAAAATAGCGTGTTCACATTTTAAAAAAAAAAGAGAAGGTATATAATCATTTTCATGTGTAGGCTATCACGGGGAGCTCAAATTTGCCACCAATAAAGATTAAATTGGCATGCATGGGTTCGCTTAGCAAGCCGTGATGCGTTTAACAAGCGTACAATCCAAATTCACAAGCCAAAGTGTTCAAGCCCAGTCCAATTCTAGAAATCTCCACAACTCTCTACAACTTGTAAATGTCTAGATAATTCTACATTTATGTATAGCTAGACTTCACTAGAATTCATGAGATTTTTATGCAAGTTGCACAAGTGGCATTAAACTCTCTAAACCTGGGCAAGCCACTCTATAAATAGGGCATGAAACCCATCATTTTGTTCAACACCACAAAATACATATAGCAACTCAAGCATCTTTGTAAAACTCTCTTATATTCTCTCTTACGAGTAATAAATTTCGCTTTGACCATATTGCTCTCTTCTCTCTAGCTTTCTCACAAGCATCATTGCTTAGTTAGCTTGAGAAATTCAATAGGCTTACTTGGCAACTTTTGGGTTGTAAGATGTCTAAGTGCTGCACAAGTTACTGTGCAATATACTCATCTCGTGACAGGACACTCTCATTTTTCCTAATGTTGACACTATGTTAAGCCATGTGGCCTAATAGAGTTAATTTTCAATACACTCTAAAGTCGTATGGTTTAATAAAGTTTATTAAACTGTATAGCTTAAAAGTGTTTGGATGAAAAAAAATAAGGGCACCTACATTAGAGAATAGTTATATATATAATCATTCTCATGTGCAAGCACCCTCATTTTTTTTAATGCGGACACATTATTAAGTTGTGTGGTTTAATAAATTTAATTTTCACGACACAATAAAACTGTGCAGTTTAATAGTATTAAAAATTAACTTTATTAAACTACACAACTTAATAGCGTGTCCGCATGAAAATAAAAAATGAGGATGCATGTACTAGAGAATACATTTACTTAAATATACTAAATTTAATTTAAATATTTGAAAGAAAGTCAATCTCACTACTTACTAATACACACTAGGGACTTAAATATCAACACGAAAACAATTCAATAACTTAATAGTAAAATCAATTTATTTCCCACTTATGTGAATAAATTTAAATTTCTTCATATGTATTAGTAAAAGTTATATATATATATTCTGAGAAACTTTAGTTCCTCAATTGATTTGTCCCTATATTTTTCTTTTAAAATAAGAGCAAGAAGAAGAAAAAGAAATCCACTATCTGATGGATAATAGAAATTATAAGATGAATGCAATTGCATGTGTTAAAAAATTGAAACTGAGGCATTTTCTCGTGAAAATCAAGCCCGCACCAAAAAGAGATTTTTTTAAAAAAAATTATTTTCTATTAGACATATCTATTTTTTTTATAGTTATTAAATATATCTATTGACATAAAAAAAATGTAATCCTTAAGATAACAACATAATTCGAGAATCTGCTAATTCGTTGTCTGTAGTTATGCTTTTGCACAAGAGATGGACCGCCTTTCAATTCTAAACAGAGGGACCACGAAGCTTCACTTAAATTCGAAAACAACATCATTTCAACTTTAACAAAAAAAAAAAAAAAGAATTATAGATCTTCGAAATTTCTTTCCATCATTAACCAATATTCACAGATCCATGATGGGCGCTGTTGCTAATATAAAATAACATTATCAAAATTAGATCTTCAAGAAATGGTTGAATATCCACTTAAACAAAAAAAAAATCAACAGCCCATTGTATAAAGACCGCGAGAATCTTTTACTAAGCTTTTAATCTCACAAACATGTACTATTAAAAGATAGTTCCATGCTAAAAAGATTAAAAAATGATTTTAAACTTTTTAGCCCTTTTTTTGAGCCAGTAAATTTGGCCCAAATTTAAAAAGAAAAAAAACATATAAAGGTTATATATATATATATATATATAACCTTTATATAAATTAGAGAATGACAATTGAAATGTCAACATCGTTTAAGATATACAAAATGGGCGAGCGTCGAGAGGGTGTAGACTTGATTTGTAGCACAATTAAAAATTTCTATGTACCCCTACTACTACTATACTAATGGTATACCCAGTTTAGAGCAGCTAATTGTGAGTGACCCATCAACATCAACATCATGCAAGTTAAAATAAGCCAGATTTCAACTTTATAATACAGGATTTACTGATGGTTTAAGTTGATTATGGTATATTCATTGCCTTAATTAATATTATTTTCCTTTTTTGTTGAGGACACGGACCTTTCCATCATTGACTAGACATCATATCCTGCAACCTTGAGAAGTATACCAAATAAACTAGGGAAATTTGTAAACAAGTGGAAATATGAAATACCCTTTTCAATATTTTTGGAATTGAAAAGTGAAATCAACATAAGTTAAAAGTCCAATGGTGAAAGCAGCAATCTTGGAGTTTCGTTGCTCAGCCCCATAATCAGTATTTCGTCTTCTCTTTTAAGTCTCCTCCTAATTTTATTTGTTTACTGATTCTGACTCAACCATACAGACTACGGTTCTATTTTTTTTTTTACTTAATATCTCTTTCTATCTATCTATAAATATATATATATATACACGTATACTTTATTATAATATATAATACATATGACGTTTGGTTGGAAGGAGAACGGAGCGTGTGGGCTTCTTCTGTTCATTGCTTCTACAAATATATGTAAAACACCCTTTTGATTCCTCCAATAACCCATTTTTTTTTTTTTTGGTTTATTATAACACCTTTACATATTCATTCTTTAAAAAAGTTTACTAAGAAACATTAATCTTGCACAAGTTGCTTTCTTTCCAAATGATTAAATATTGATTGGCTTATATAGAGATTGTTGAATGGAGGAAGAAGGAAACACCGGAAGCAATTTCAAAAGGGTGTGTGTGTTCTGTGGAAGCCACTCTGGTAATAGAAGGGTCTTCAGTGATGCTGCTCTTGAACTGGGAAATGAGCTGGTTTGTTGCACTTGTTTCTTTTTGACGGCATGCGTGTTTTGATTTTGTGATGGTTTGTGGCTTTTGATATTTAGACTACATGGGATTATTGTTTCTGGTTCTAAAGAATTGAGCTTTTTGATCACTTTGTTTGTTATGACTTCGTGTTTATATTTTGATGAGTTGTGAGTGAAAGTGTTTGATGTATTGAATTGGGTATGTGATACTTGGTAACAAAGCAGTGTGCTTGGACTTTTTCTTCGAAGCTCAGAATGGTTGTTGTTCATGCAATTTCTTCGTTCTTTTGATTTACTGATTGAGCATGAATTGCAGGTGAGGAGAAAGATAAACTTGGTGTACGGTGGTGGGAGCGTTGGGTTGATGGGTTTGATATCCCAGACAGTTTATGCTGGAGGTTGCCATGTTCTTGGGTCAGTTGGAAAGCTTCTTCAAGTGCATATCCTTGATATTTTTTAGTATTGCACCAGTTGCTAATTGTTGAGGCTTGCTCTTCAAATGCAGGATTATTCCAAAAGTTCTCATGCCACTTGAGGTATACATGCTATTTGTTCATATGAGGATTTGAGGTTGAGTATGTTCTGCTTTCTTTGAATTTATTTAGTTCCTTTTGCAAAATCCTTAAAATTGGGCGGTATGCTAATTGAATTGTTCTTTTATGGGTTTTGTTTGAGAATTCATTCTTATATAATCAAGTCTTACAACTTTTTAATCTATTCCTCTGAATGTTATTCTTGATTAGATCGTGAATGCTTTTGTTTATTGCTCTTACCTTGGATCCTACTTTATTTATATGAAAAATTGATTCATTAATTTCAGCATTTCAATAGCTCTTACTTTCAAGAAAAATTACTTGTTCCTCTGTAACATAAATTGTAGCCCTCTTCTAAACATAGAGTATGTATATCAATTTATCATCAGTAAATTGTTGCTGGGAATATTGATAGATATCTGGAGAAACTGTCGGCGAAGTAAGAGCTGTTTCAGATATGCATGAGCGTAAAGCTGCAATGGCTCGAGAAGCTGAAGCTTTTATTGCTCTTCCCGGTAATTACCCTGAAAATAATCCTAAATTATTGGAAAATGTAAAGAAAAATTAGTTTGAATGGAATTTTCTTTGATGTTAAGCGGAGACACTTGACTATTTAAAAAGTTTCTGTATTGAAATGTTTCTGCTTGCTGCACTTAGTGAGGATAACATTAGAGTATGTTGTTGTAGGAGGATATGGGACCATGGAAGAGCTGTTGGAGATGATAACGTGGTCCCAACTCGGAATCCATAAGAAACCGGTGACCTGTGAACCTTCTTGTTTGACAAACTGAAATGGCCAAGTAGGCAACAAACTTATTGATATGTACTTGTAATTGATTATGATTATTAAACACTACAGGTTGGTCTGCTAAATGTTGATGGCTACTATAATTCTTTGCTTGCATTATTTGACAATGGTGTTCAAGAGGGTTTCATCAAGCCAAGTGCTCGGCAGATAATTATCTCAGCCCCATCAGCTAAAGAACTTTTGGAAAAGATGGAGGTAGAACCTTAACTAAGTACTTAACTTCAGGAAAATCCTCTTTTTGGGCTCTTAGGATTTAGGAAGGCGTTTCTTTGTTTATTTATTTATTTTTTCCCAAGAAAATGATATTGGTTGTTTTCAAAGGAGTTTTTAGTAAAGTGAAATTAAAAAAAAAAACTTGAACTTGTAATTTAAATTTGCAGCAATACACCCCTGCCCATGAACATGTTGCTCCTCATGAAAGCTGGCAAATGGAGCAACTTGGTGACTATCCAAGGCAGCAAAACGTGCAGTGAAATATTGGAGGCAGCTTTCGTGCTGATTCGGTCTGTGACGTGATTTATCATCATTTGAATTGTGTAAAAGTATCTATTCAAACGGGGCCACATTTGTTAATTATCAAAGTACTTTTGTCATTGTTTGTGGTTTGGATTTCTGTTGAAATTATTAATGGCTGTCTCGCAATTCTTCAGTCATATCAAGTTGTTATCTCTTCTTTAAGGGCATATAATAGATCCTTTGTAATGCGAACATAGTGGTTTGCAATTTCAGAGCAGAATCTCCCAATGCACTCTGTGCGGTGGCTTAGATGGATATATTTGGACAGACCCACTCTGAGACAACCTTAATCTGACTCCATTGGTCTCATGCTGCGGAGACTTCTTGTGCGGCCTTTTAGAAAGTAGATTTCATTTCCTAGAATACATTTTCAAGCACCAAAGTTTAGGTGAATTGCAGGTTAGATACAAGAAAATGAGTGTGCTTTTCAAGCTCTATTCTGTGTAACTTGGGAGGAGAGACGCCCTATTTTAGAATGTGGGATTAACTGTTTCTTCAAGCCTATGCTTTATGGTTTGGTTTCAAAAGCTTCAAGTAACGTCTCTGTCAAGCTAACTATGAAACAAACAGATACCGTCTACAGAGAAGCGACAAATCTTTTGCCTGGGGGGTTGAAAGCTATGTCCTGATTTGGGAGATACCAGCTAAATCTAAATTGACCAAAATAATAATAATAATAATACAATAATAAACCTAACAAATTTTCTAAGCCTACTTGTTTAGAAACCTAACTTGCTAAGTATGCTCTAAGCTAGATTCTAGTCTCTAGGTAATGTCCCACGGAAACAGAGCTTAAAGGCAATCAGTGAAGATTGTTAGGACTTGGGCGAACTGTGACTCAGATACTTTTTAATTTTTGATAAAGACCTGTGAGTGAGTTGAAAGAGGGCCAATGTTGAAGTTTTCAAAAGAGAAATGATTGCTTGCCACTTTGTCCCCACGTATTCTCCCTCCCTTCGCTCAACCCCCTTTTTTCCTGTGAAATGACATCTTTAGACTTTAGCTCCTGAGAGTAGGTCCTCTGGCGGTGCAAATACAAATCGAAGTGGCTGCCTAAATTTCATTTCTTTTCTTTTTTTTTTTCTTCCCTTCGTTTTAGTACACTATTTTGTGCCCATCTTGCAACTTTGTTACGCAATGAACCAATTCCAGTTGGAATTTGCATTGGTAGCCTTAAAGCATGTTACAAGTCTTTAAATCTTGCAAATTGCTTACTCCTATGCTATAAAATTTTACAAGAAACAAATGGCGTCCATTACCGTTAGCTAGGAGACTAACCTAGTTTCTCAGGCATATCTTTGGTTCCCCCCAAAAAAAGCCCCAACAAAAACATATGAACTTGATTTGATTAACAAAGCTAGCAGGGGCAGACCTGGAACCGGAAATATGTTTGTCCAAAAACATAGGAACCCAGCTGATCTGTCAGTTTTCGAAAGCTCAGATAATCCCCCTGGGTTTGGCCTTACTCCAACTTGACAACTGCAGTTCACATGGAAGTTCTGAAGGCATTAGTTTAATGAGGGGTCCTAAATCCTGTAGACACTGTAACGTTTGCCTCTGTAGATGTATTTAATAATCAGACTAAAGCCAAGTAATAGGAAAACAGAAAAAGCTACCTTTTGCTCTCCTTGGTTGATATGTCTTCTTTCCAACCATTATCGCCTTGGCCCGCCCATTGCAATTGGTCATGTCACGAATTTTTATGATGCCTATTGGTATTAGTTTTGTTTTTCTCCATGGAATATGCAGAAGCAGCAGTGACTTTAAATGTCAAAAGTCATTGTGGAGGTGGACCATTCGGTCTTGTTTTATCAGGAACATGAGAGATGGCTGGTGCTTTTTCTAATGGTGTCCCTATGTCCTCTGTCATCATATTATGTCGCTGCAACAACTGAAAAGTCATTGAGCTGTTTACATATTCGAACTATTGTATAAAGTATCTTTTGAGTAAATTAATGTGATATAGTATAGTCGATTGAATGAAATCACCGCACAACCTATGTGATGCATTTTTATTATTTTTATGTTTTTAGTCAACTAATGATATTATACCACATCAACTTGTGTAAAATAATTCATACATCAATTTATAACTCTATTATTAGCCTTACTGGAGATGCCTTCACTTCAAGCCAATGCGAGGTATTCTACTATTCATGTTCATGATACGAGGACTCTTGGAGTTGTGGGGGTCAGTTCTTGATGACTTTGTTAGCTCAGAATCAGCTTTTGTTTTTATTTGAGGCATGGTCTATGTCTTCCCTGCCACAACTTTGTTCAGGGGCTCCATCCAGTTCATCGGCTTTGGGACACAATCACACTTGCTGGCTGTCACTTGGTAGGGGCAACCCAGCAAGCAATCAAACCATGAAAAGAGTTACTTCCCAATTGCCACAAAAAATTATTCTTTCCGGCTCTTTCACTTTTTACTTTCCAAAGGACAAATCCACAGCTTGTTTACAGTTCTCATGTCATACCTAATAGCAACTTAAAATACAGTCATTGGGGAGCAGAATGGGAAAAAGGTTGTAACCACTTAACATTTGGGGATCTCAAAAATATATGCTGCAAATATCTCATTGAAGTAATGATCTAAAATCTCTGATGCCTAATGAAAAACCATGAAAGTACTGTACACCTTGGCATCCACGGGTGGTCTGCTTCTTAGCAGAAACTGAAAGCAAATTAACACCCGATCTAAAATGCAGGCATATAAGGCAATCTTCCAGCAATATTACAATCAAGCTTTCTCCTTAGCTGTAGATGTTATCAGCTGATGCAAAGTGGCTGCTGGGATAACTGCACTTGGACCTGAATCCTTGACCCGCTGCGACCCTGTTCGCACAAGCCCACTCTTCATAATTCGTCGTGAAGGCCATCGAAAGTGCCGTACAAGCCGCGATGAACTTACAAGTAAAACCACACCAATCATGATGAGTAGCCTGCAATGGAACACTTAAAATGGTAAATCACATAATCTGTTTAGCACTGAGATTCCAGTTGGCACCCTGAACCAGAGTATGTCCAATAGAACAGGTGCTCCAAAGATAAAGTCTAAATTTTTTAATCTTTAAGGCCAAAAAGCAGATTGAGCTGTTAGTTACCATCCAAGCAGAAGTGAAAAGCGAGCAGTTGGTGCCGAAGGCAATCTCTCACCCAAAGCAAGCATACCAGCAACTACACCAGTAACAATTGAAGCCACAGCGGCACACGTAGACACTACAATAACCCTTCCATGCTTCAGACCACGCGTCTGTTTAAAGAGAGCAAAACAAGTATATAACTGCCAGCATGTACAATTGATCACCAATGCAAGCATGAAGAGCAAAACCCACACAAAAGAAGGAATTAGCTTTAACTGTTGGTTTTAGGCCAACGGTTTCCACCAGGCTAGAATAGGCTAAAACAGCTTACTCCAGGTGCATCAACACACTGAAATGTGAATCAAGTCCGCACTCTAACCTGGTAGTAAAATCCTGTACCGCTACAACAAATGCTGATTGAAATGCACACAGGAACTAGCATGGTGGGGAAGCCCTGCTCCAAGAAGACAAATCCCAGCTTTGATATTACGGAGGCCATCCTGAAATTACTTAAATATGCTAGCATGAATTTCAATATTTTGAAATATAGAAAAAGAAGTGAGCCATCAACTATTGACTAGAAAAAGACTTTGGCATAAATTTTGTCCAGTAAGAAATAGTACCCAAACAAAATTCCAGATTCCAAGCCATATATAATTTCTTCAACAACTTCAAATTCTATCTGCAACAAATAATATTTTCAATAAGGGCAGGAGAAGCAAAGAACAGAAAATATCACTTAAATGAACTCATTGGAGTGCCAAAGGGGCCTAAATCACAAGAAACCACCAGTTAAAGGAAATTACCAACTCCTGTTCTCTTCGTTGATGTTTGCATATACGAAGCCACCCGTTAAGAAGTACCTATTCGAACAAAAATACAATCATATACACAGTGTCAATACTATTATTTTTGACACAGCTACAGAGATTTTGCAGAGGCAGACAATACATATCGTAACTTTCAAATACAAAAAGGAAAGGCATAAAAAGCTGGTTGTCCATTCATTCACATTCAGGTGGCCCATTTGGCAAAATATATCAAGTTTTCAAACCATTGTGCCTTCTGTTGACTTACTAGATTAATTTGAGGAATGCATCATCAAATTAGGATTATACATTGATTCTTTATACAGTCATGTTCCTCACAAATGACTTCAACAATTTCATGAGTTCAACACCATTGGCAACCACACACATGGCAGCTAATTCCCAAATACAAGATCCTACCGCCGTTACATAGCATGTTTATCCCTTTCTTCGCAGTCCACTTTATTTAAAAGTTTTACATAAACTACAGAAATTCCAACAGTTTCACTGCTGCCAGACCATAAAGGACATCAGTAGGTTCTAACACACCCCTGGATGTTTTATGCCATAGTTTATGGGAAAAATTTAATACAGGTACCAAATCGAGTATGAGAAAGGGTACCTACAAACAAGATGGAAACGACGAAAGCCAACCACGGTAACTGGAATATAGATATAGAAGAAGGCTCTTGCTCCTCACCACCAGCACCAACTCCTGCAAATACAAAAATAAAAGCATACCATAACTTTTTCAGGTCAAACCACTAAATAGTAAATAAAAAATCCATTTAGGAGATACAGAAAAGGCATTGTAAGTTCCATGACCAACAGAGTACTCTTTTAAAGAACATTAGGCTGTCAGTGAAAAAAACTTGGAAGTCTAAAATAAGAGAAAAGATACAAGAGAAAATAACAGAAACGTATAAGAAAACAGATGTTCCAAAGGAGAACATGGATTACTCATACTTTACAAAATTATAACTCATCATTCAAAAAAAGTATTCAAGATAAGCTGCGTTAAACTTGAAAAGGGAAGATTTAATCATTCTTCATAAGATAGTATTTACGAAGTATACTGTAAAAACTGCATACATACACAATCAATTCCAGATGTTGTAGTCATGAAAGAGAAAAATGAAGGAACTTACATTACCTATGGTGCCAATGCCTGCCAATGTTATTCCCATCCAGTCAACAGCATTCAGAACTTCCTTCAGATAAAAATGAGAAAAAATAGAAAGAATTGCAAGACCACATCCAGAAACTGGTTGGATAACAGATACCTGACAACAACCCGCAAAGCACCACAATATCAATCATATGTAATCATATTTGTTCAATATGCACCCAAAAATCCAGTTTGAAAGGTTCAGGAATAATAATAATTATTACTTCTACTTGTCCTTAACAAAAAGAAAACTGAAAATGGAAGTCTTGTTGGTACAAGAAAAATACATTCCCAAATTCATATAATTGGAATCACAAAAGTCCTGCATTTCAACATTTCTGTTGATTGTAACAGAAGTAGCAATTCTTTTAACTACAACGATAATGTAGGTTGATGCCAATAGACTTACGGGAGCTTGAGACAATGCCCTCAACATCAACAAGGCTCCAAATATGTCCATCAAAAAACCAATCACCCATGCTTTATTAACAGCATATGCCCTTATCACCTGTAAAGTCACGACACAATTCCAAACAATTTGAAATCTCTATTATTGCAGAAATGAAGATTCAGGTAGTGTTCTTTAATCAAGCAATAACGGCCGTTAAAAAGCATCTGGCAGCTCAAATCCATATGCCAAGAAAAAAAAATGAAGAAAGTTTCAAAACTCCAATGCCAGATCAAACAAAACCCTAAATGCCGCTGCAAGATTTCACTTCCAATATAATTTACATCACAACATTGGACATGATAAATAAAGAACCAAACTATTTAAGGGGGGGGGGGGGAATTTAAAAAAAAAGGATATGTATGATAATGATATGAGGGGATGTAAAACAAAGTTGAAAAAGAAGGGCAAAAGGGGAAGAAAACAAAACCTTGAGCTTGAAAGAGAGAGGTGGTAAAATGACGGTGCCCTTCTTCTGAAGAACTTTGCCGATGTTATTACCGGCCGTTGCCGCCAACGTTAAACAAATCGATTCCCACATCGCGCCCTTCCCCCTCTCTCTTTTACAAAACCAATCAACAATCAAACCTAACCTTCCCTTTATTTATTTATTCCTTTTGGAGAGGTTATTCTTCAGATTCATTTATCTTCTGTCTCAAGTTACTCTTTTTTTTTTTTTTCAATTTTTCAATTTTCGAAAGCGGCGGCGTTTTATTTGTAACAGAGAGATCGTCGGATCGGTGCTCGTGATTGGGCGCCAAAGCGTGTAAGAGATATACAGTGTGAGCGCGAACTTTTACTACGGTTCGTGCAGTAATGCAGATTTACATTATTAATACATATATCTTAAATCCAAAAAAAAATTCGAGTCAATAAAACCTCATATAAAATGTATTAGGAGTTTTAAATAAGATATAATTAGAATACTAAATTCATAATCAAATAGTTAAACATCTTTTATTTTTAATTGACGTAATTAACGTAATGATAATAAAAAATTATAATTATAATTATATTTGACGATGACAATAATTATTTAAATGTTAATTATTCTTAATGATTTAAGACACATGCCCCAGCTACAGAGAGTGGCGTTGGAAGCTCAGGACGGATTAAAAAATATCCTCTCCAAAAGTATATAGCTGTTTGGTATTAATTGAACGGTTCAGAGTTTTTTTTTTTGACTAATCAATTAAGTTGACTGTTGACATATTGATATAATAATACTAATCACCTTGTCGGCTACCTAATAAATTTCATATCATGTGCCTCCATGTATGTTGGTTTTTTTAATTTGCTACAAGTAAGAAAATGCTATTGTATTTTTCTGTAAAAAAATGTAATGGGGTGTGATCAATTGAAGAAAAACTTCTTGATCTCCTAGTAGCACAAAAAGTTTGGCTACGTATCAATTTTAGGTCACATGAGAGTTAAGCTAACTTCGCATCAAACCCCAATCAAGAGGATTGGGGTTTGATAGATTATGTGAGTGTGCAATACTTATTAGTTACTGCTGTGAGAGTGGAGCTTCATTTAAGATTGGGGTCTCTGGCTCTATGTTTGTTTCATATCATGTGCACCCAAGGATTTATCAAAATATTTGAGTGACTGCACAAGAGCACCGAGCATAATCATATCAATGAAAGAAGACATGACTCTCGCAGGAGAGCATAGCACTTGCATGAAACAAACATAGAGCCAGAGACCCCAATCTTAAATGAAGCTCCACTCTCACAGCAGTAACTAATAAGTATTGCACACTCACATAATCTATGAGACTGCACTTTGCAAATATGTTGATTTGAGGAAGCAAATTTCAAGATCACTCAAATCACTCCTGCTGAAAACTTCCAACTCAGTCATATGCCTATAATCCAGAGTATGACAAATCCTCCACCACTGGATCCACGGATTGGATGCGAATTCTAATAGTACGGCTAAGAGGTGAAACTTAAGACCTAATTAAAGCACAATGACCATAGAACTTGCGGATGTGTGATCAAAGACGCAGCCACAAGAAATATTGCAATAAATAACATGGCAGGATACACATTACACAAGATGAGTTATGAGTTCATTATCATAATTGACAATACAAAGACAATCATCAGGTGTATCATTAACAACACACGGCATTGGAAGAACACCCACCAACACCAACAGCCATATAACTCAATTATGCAGTACCCATGTTAGCCATATAACTCAGTATTTCCACGGTTCAATGAGAGAAATCCATAAAATGATGCAAGATGTACTTTCTACACACGGCTAAATATTCAAATTGTCTGCCATGAAGGAAGCTTCTGGAAACACTACCTATGCGGGTAGCATAATTCTTCAAAACAAACAAAAGATGAACTACTAATATAGGATAGATCAATATCCACATTAGATGTGCCTGTATTGTTGGCCATGATGGGACAAAGGTTATTTTGTGAGCCTGGAATGTCATATGAAATTGCAAGGACATCATAACAGAATTTCTGAAACCAGGCTTCATTTAACCCATTCTCCAAAAGTTATCCTTTCAGAAGGAAAAGAGACGGAAGTAACAGAATTTTGATGAACCTTTTGTCGGCATTGCTTTGATATGAATGATGCAGAATACTTTTTATCACTTGCTCAAAATTCCCAATTCATTGAACTGATTAATGAAAGAAAGGACTTAAAATGGAAGCATTACAACGGTGAATCATACAACCCCAATTGATTCTCTAAGAACAAGCACAATCGATCTTAAAACAACTAATGACCACCAGAAAAGAAAAGAATCTCCTCTACAACAATCCAAAAGAGCAATAATTCACCATCCAATGACAAAAATAAGACAAGCTCTCTTATTTCTGTCAGCCCCTGGTCAATATCAGGAACTTCAGAAAAATAGATAGATCATTTAAATTAAAGCCTAGATACAATATCCAGGAACTACAATTTTAACATAATCAAACTAGTACACATGATGTAGAAAATCCACATCATCAATTTACAACAACGCATAAAAATCTTCTTCTTCTTTTTTTTATAATTTAATTTTCCTGACACAAAATTTGTTATTTTCAACATACATAATAAATAGAACTATAGAAGCATAGAACAAACTGAGATTACAACTTGCAAGAATAAAGTACAAACCCAGCGGAAAAAGAAAAGAAAAGAAAGAAATAGAGAAATCACCACCAGCCATAGAGCATGTGAGTGTACCTATCTTTAAGCCACCTGACGCTCTTCCTGAAAGACCCTTTAACTTTGCCTTCAACACTGTACATTTTATAACTAGCAACCCTCTTCTTTCTCTGAAACTCGGGGTCAGCCAAGCTCCAAGACTTCGAAGAAGAAGATGACCCAGAAGTGATTTTGCCTTTCTTTGTATTAAAGTCCTTAACGTTATAGTTAAAGTTGTTGTCGAAGCTAGACATCTGTGACTGTGCATAAGAGGCGCTGTAGCATCTCAGGTCATAAGGAGCTGCTGCTGGAGCCTGCGGAGGTGGTGGGCCGTAGTAGCCGGTGATCTCCATGTGGTTGTGGTTATGCATCATGCCAGGTCCGTAAGACTTTGATCTGTTGTAGTAATCTTGCTCCATGGGCTCTGCAATTAATTGAAGGAAGGAAGGAAGAAGGAATGTTTTATTTGGTTTTGGCTGTTGATGAGAAAGGAGAATGAGAATTGACAAAGGAAAGAGCAAGAATAATGCAAAAGTGGGGTCACATACACCAAAGAATGAGAGTGGAGGATGGCTCTCATTTTTAATTTTTAATTTTTAATTTTTAATTTATTCTTTTTTACTGGAGAAAAACGAACTGATTCCAGCCAGGCAGCGTATTTTACGGGAAATCAGATTGTCCACGGCAAATTTTATTTTCTTTAATAATTAAGATCGACAGTAATAAGATAAAATAAATTTGTTTTGACTAGTCAGAGAAGAAGACTTTGCATTGTCACTACAGTCCCCGATATCATCCCGCCGTTATACTGGGGTCGTCCTACAATGCAGCGGCGCTTTACCACCTGCGCATCAAATTAATTTGTTTTTGCTGAAAATAATTATTAAAAATAAAGAAAATTATAAATAATTAACATAAAAAGATGTTGAATGATACAAAACATTTTAATAAATTCTATTTGGAATATAGGATAATGAATTGTGAAAAATTTATAAAAGAAATAAAGAAAAAAAAATTCTTACTACTACGCAACAATATGTGAAAAATAAGAATTTAAATTTCTTTCCCTCGTATAAGCATGGAAAAAGAATAATTTATCACTCAGTGATTGAGTTAATGATAATTTTAAAAAATCACTAAAAAAAAATCTTGAACAAGTTTCCTCGTACTATCTCACGGGTTGAACATTGTTAAATGATCAGAAATCAATAAATCCTAATTATGTAACAGTGTCTGATTCTGTGAGATACATTATCTGGGTACCTTGGTCGCAGCCTCAAGTAAGCATGCACTGTCACATTAACACTATTCATTGTTCGGTCCGAAATAGTGGGCCAGAATCGTGGCAAAGCATGCAAAGAATAATAATAATAATAATGCATGTTGCTTTTATCAAAAAAATTCTCAATCAATTAATTATACCAAATTAACCTACCTTCCCCGTCAGGTAAACCACGTGCGCCTCTTTTATAGTGAAAAATCGTATTATACAAATCTATTCTAAGGCAATTTTTTCTACACGGAAGAGTTTCCACGTGTGCCTCTTGAAAGCAAAGGTTGGATCAATCTTACAAGTCACCCAAAGAGTTGACCTACTTGGTTTGGCCAAGTAAGAGGTCCCGGGATTGAATCCCTCTTACATCAATCTCAGAAGAGAAAATTCTTTGGGTAATTTTCAGAAACCTCCCTTGAGGTTTGGCTTATTTTCATTTTGATAGAAAGTATCTGCGTATTTTCAATAACCTCCCCTTACATTAGTATTCTTATTA
The DNA here is from genome assembly GCA_002013955.2 of Citrus medica. Taxonomy (NCBI): domain Eukaryota; kingdom Viridiplantae; phylum Streptophyta; class Magnoliopsida; order Sapindales; family Rutaceae; genus Citrus; species Citrus medica. Next base: position 444,506 of record MKYO02032068.1, on the reverse strand, counting down.
TGTTGAGTAGTGAGGGCAAGATTGTAAATTAAATATGTTAATGACAAAACTATTCAAATTAACTTAATATTTTCGCATTAGGCTTTGGAAATGATTTGACCATTGTTAATATCCAGTGGAGAATAAATTGAAGCATGCTTTTATCCAACATACATTAATAAAATAAAAAGTGTTTGTCTTTCTACTCCACAAATCCAAAGCAACCAAGCAAAACCCATTTCATTTTCTCTCTAATGCTTTGATCAAGTACTTCGGCCATAAATTAAAGACCATGACGATGAAGCCAACTATATTATCGGCTACGAATGATTCACGACCGCAAGTGAGTTTTGTTGGCAACTAGCCAAGGTATTAATTCTTTCAATGCATGCTAGTTTTATTAGCTGAAATTGGTAGTCTCGGTGAAAAATTAGCAAATAGATCTTGAAAATTTTTTAAGATTGTTGCTGTTGCTTTTGATTTTAGAGATATATAATGACTATATACGATTTGTTTCCCACTCTATGCATTAATTATTTTCTGCTATTATAATTTTTATTTGTATTATTGTGATGATTGTAGATGTTTACCTTTTATCATTATTTGCAGAGAAAGATTATTAATCAACCCCTTGGCACTATTAGAAAGGGCAAGACTGCTAATGACAATCTAGTGTTTGAAAAGAAAAATTTGAATGATAAAAAGCAATGTGCAGAGCATACTATGCTTGTTGACTTGGGGAAGGATGATGTTGGAAATGTTCATTCTTAATCTTATTTGGTCAGTTTTTCTTTTTTCGTGCTTCATGAACTTGTCCATCTTGGTTTTGTGGTGATACAGACATTACCCTACTTTAAGAACTACAAACTTTCCAACTGCAACACACTTTGACATTTATATTCATATAAAGACGTGGATAAGCAAAAGGAATGGATTGCTACGGCTGGCAGTGACCCTCATGACAAGCAAGAAGGTGTGGGAACAAAGCTGTTGCTCTTGCGTGTGCCATTAATGTTGCAGAGTCTCCATTTGTTGTTAAATGATCAAAATTAATGCCTTATGGAATTCTTGATTTTTGTTGAAAGAGTTTTTAAATGATTGATGAGGAGATAAAATGATATTTGCAGTGGTGGTTCGATACTAAAAAAGGAAGATGAATGGTTTATCTTATATCTTGAGTTTGAGAAGCAAGTTGAAATTAAGTTTTAAATTTTTTTCTATTTAAAAAATTCAAATTTTTTTCTATTCCCCCCCCCCCTCCCCTCCCTAAAAAAAAGACTTTAAATTTTTTCTCTTTTAGCTAAGTTATTTTAGAAATTGACAAGGATGATTTGGTACTTTTATTGTGTTTATATCTATTTGGCGCCAAAACAAATATGATACTATTAACCAATCGTACATACTATATATTAATCTTAATATAAAAAATGTGTTGTTTTGAAGTCAAGGGTATGTTGGTCATTTTATCAATCAACAAACGGTCTAAGAGTAGAAATACTAACATCAGAGGAGGTTACTGAGAATACGCTAATGCTTTCTATTTAAGTGAGAATACACTAAACTTCAGGGGAGGTTTCTGAAAATTACCCAAAATTCTTTATGTTGTATTTGTGATTGGGTTACACGTGACTCCCAAAGAGGGAAAAAAAAAACCGCCGCGTGCGCGTCTATCGAACTTTCCGTTAAACTTTGCAACGTTAAAACTTTTTCTGGAATATATTTTCTAATTTAACCATTACATTTAAAAAGTAAACCAAAAAAAAAAAATAGAAGTTATAATGAAACCTGCCCAATAGATAGAATTGCACTTTACCTTAGGTCAAAACTGGAGCCATTTCGATACCGTCCAACCTCGAATCCACCTTACAAGCTCTACCTTATCGAAGAATAAAAAGCCCAGCAGATTTTGAGATGATTCAACTTCTCATTTCAGATAAAATCGAGCAACACCAACCCCAAATAAACAAATAAAAATTACTATCATGCTAGCACAGTGCAAGGCAGGATTAAACGGAAAAGTGGAAAATACACGGCCAAGTCTGACAAGAAAAAGAACAGGTTTCAGCATAATGAAGATGGGAGCTTTGGGCTTGGCCAATTCCCCATCTCGGCCTCTGCTACTAGTAAGGCTCTTAACAAGAATAAGAAAACGAGACCGCCTGTAGGCCGTGCATTCATACACCAAGCAGAGAATATGCAGCCTTGTTTATATTAGATGAAAGAACAAGCCAAATAACTTTATAAAGCAATAAGCAAGCAAGTCTGAGTTTTCCTAACACAAATAAACTAGCCATGCTCCAACTCTACATAAGGTCCCGTAGCACGACAATTAAAAAAAAAGTGTAGAACAACATAATTTAATGCAAACCTACAACAGATGCAACATAAACTTAAACAAAGGCCATTCCAAATGCCATAATTGTAGGGTTCTTTTAGCAACCACTCCAGCCCCACCATAATGACTAGACTTCAAACTTCAAAAACACCTTACCAATCCAAAAACACATCACAGGAGATCAGCAACATTTGCTGGCAGCTCTTCAATTACGACATTGTAAAACTTTTGAATATCAAACAGCATCCTTTCATCATCCCTGGTCACGAAATTAATGGCAACACCCTTTCTTCCAAATCGTCCACTACGACCTATTCGATGCAGGTAGTTTTCTGGCTGTGTAGGAAGATCATAATTTATGACCAGGGACACTTGCTGGACATCAATACCACGTGCCAAGAGATCAGTAGTGATAAGCACACGAGAGGAACCAGACCGGAATTCACGCATGATGATGTCCCTAGTGTTTTGGTCCATGTCACCGTGGGTGGCAGACACGGTATGATCACGACTACGCATCTTATCTGTCAGCCAATCTACCTTACGCCGGGTGTTCACAAAGATGACACTTTGGGTGATTGCCAAAGTCTCGTACAGATCGCATAGTGTCTCAAGCTTCCATTCCTCCTTTTCAACATTAACATGAAATTGCTTGATACCTTCTAGGGTAAGCTCATCACGTTTCACCAGAATCCTAACCGGTTTATTCATGAACTTCCTTGTGATTTCAAGGGCCTCTGGTGGCATTGTGGCAGAGAAAACCCCAACTTGAATCTTTGGGGGTAGCAACTGGAAGATATCATAGATCTGCAGAAAAAAGGGAAAACAAAAAGAATGTCTCTCCATTATAACCAAAAAAGCATGAAACTTGAATAAGTGAATATGTAAGCTTATCTCAGAATACAGTAGCTGTCATCCAAGCACGGGGGCGTAATTCTAAACAATCACAAATGGCCACACACCTACCAACTAAAACTGATTTTGCTAACAAACTCTGATCCTCATTATATGCCTTATCCAGTTAAACATCTTATCACCTCCTATTTTCCAGCACGTACTCCCTTCTCCCAAGAAAGTAGCAAAAGATATAATGCATACAAATTAAAAGTAGCAGACCTGGTCTTTGAAACCTCGTGACAGCATTTCATCAGCCTCATCCAGCACAAAGATCCTGATGTTATCTGGGCGAAGAGATTGCCTCCGCAACATGTCAAACACACGACCAGGTGTACCAACTACAACATGTACACCGCTTGAAAGAATGCGTTGATCTTCACGGACACTGGTTCCACCTACACATGCATGCACTTTGACACCAAGATAGTCACCAAGTGCTCGCATAACCTTCTCAATCTGTTGCGCCAGTTCCCTAGTTGGAGCAAGAACCAATGCTTGGCATTCAACTAAACCATAATCAAGCTGCTGCAAAATTCCTGAGCAAAAAGTTGCAGTTTTTCCAGTTCCAGACTGTGCTTGTTGAATTACGTCAAGTCCCTTGCAGAATGGAACAATCCCCCTTTGCTGAATGGCAGAAGGCTTCTCAAAACCTTAAACAAATTTATACCAAACTGTCAGCTCACACATAAGTTCAAGCACAAGAAAAATATCATGCTCAGGAAATGCCAATAGAATATACTACTGCATGATCTGACTTACCATATGCATAAATGCCTCTAAGAAGATTCTCTTGCAATCCCATAGCATCAAAAGTATCATAAACCTCATCATACGATGTGAAGAAATCTTGTCCATCACTTCCAAGTCTGCTCCCATTAATTCATATCAGATTATTCGAAAGTTTGAACTTAACCATAAAAAACTATTAAAGCCAAATAGTACAAAAATTGTCCAGCTAATTATAAATATTACCAACAAAACATCTACAAATTGAATCAGAAAGATAAAAGCAAATGTAAACTTACAAATCATTCATTCTAGCATCAAATTGACGGGCATCAAACTGGGATCCTTCAGCCAAACCAGCCATGACTGAGGAAAATTAAAAAAAAAAAAATTGTAACTACCTGTAATGAGTTCCAAGTGACAAAAACAACAGTAACCATACTGAAATTCAAAATGAAAAATTGATGCACCAAAATTGCATGGAAACAAAACTGCAACCCTCCGCTAAAGTGATTTAGACTAATAAAGCTACTAAGCAAAGTTCAGTTCTCTTAAATTTAAAGTTATTAAAATAAAACCCAACAGGGGAGAGAAAGTGCAATAAAACAGACACTGGAATTCTAGCAGAAACCTCTGAGAAATATGTAGATAAAAGGAGACAAATCCTCACACTGTAAACTTGTAAGCAATCTTATCATCTATACAAAAACGCACTGGCTTCAATTATCCACAAAGAAGAGCATAAAAGAGGAAACTCAGCCCTAGCCCAAAAAAAATAACTCCTACTACATACTTCTTCAGTTCTGTCGACACAAATCCATAACACTTCAATTACCGAAAACAAAACGCTCTGCGGTTAATAACATATATAACCCCACAAAATGAATTCATCGAACAAACACAAGCGATAAAACAAGCGATAAAACGTCACTGAATATTTCGACAAGATTACAAACGTCATACAGCCCTATCAATTATCTAGGCATCTCGTGCAAGTAAGCAAAAACTGAATCTACGAACCAAACCGCCATAGATGAAATCGAACGTTCATCTACTAAAACCCATAGCCAAATAATAATAACAATAATAATCTTAAGTTTGATTAAGCGTTAGGATGTCTAATAATGAAAGATTCAAAATTTTGAACAGCGATATAAAATTAAACACAAAAGCGATTGTTAAAAAGAAAAAAAAAATAAAGGAAGTTAGGCAAACCTGATAGTGATGATGAAAGATGATGATAAAAGCTTGTTTGATTTTAAAGACTAGGGTTTGGGTTAGGGTTTTCCCCGAACTCCTCGGATCTCTGAGTTTAGTTTTTTGCTTTGAGGGAGAGGAGTTCAAGGAAACACGCGGGTAGTAGCAGGCAGTGTCGATGGATATAGAGATATAGAGATAGAGAGATAGAGAGAGAGAGAGAGAGAGAGAGAGAGAGATGTTGCTGCCGAGCAAAGAAAAACCGCTGTCGTGGGATCGCGAGGGATTTTGGTGCCTCAGCTTGCTTTTTCTTTTTGACCTTTTTTACCCTTCCACCTTCGCGGCGTCGTTTCGTTCTTGTTTGATTTGATGACGACGTTTTACTTGTTGGTGTCGAATTTTGAAGGTCGACGGGTGTTTGTGTTTTTTTTTTTTTGGTTCATTCTTAGATCGAATGTGATTCCCTTGGTTGTGCCTGTGTACCGCAATTTTAAATATGCTCGAGGGATAATGCTCTTTGAGTCTTGACCTCCTCACAGCATTAAAGTTGGATAAAGTGGAAACTTTATTTTTGAATAAATAGAAACCATATGTATAGTGTTAAAAGGACTATAATAATTAATAATGTTAGCACTGATTAGTGGAGTTGATAAAAAAATTTATGTTAAAAACAATAAATTAAGCTAAATAAATAAATAATAATAATAATAACTACAGTATCATAGATTATAGTAATGCAACATCCATACAAAATTGAGATTGTACCTCAAGTCCGATTCTTTCAGGCTGTCCGACTATAAGCGGGACTTATCGTGTCTAATCCTATGAAGCGAAGCATTTGAGTTTCGTGTCCTTATTCTAAAAAGAAACAGAAAATTAGAAGGACAAGGAATTAAATAAAAAACTAAACAATTATACAACATATATATATATATATATATATATATATATATATATATATATGCACACACACACACATAACGCGTTCACTAATTGGCTCCTCTGTTTTACGCATTCTTAGTTTTCAACGACAACTGCAACTGATAGATAACGCAAGATCTCTCTGGTTCGCTTTTGTCAGATCCCCCTTAACCTCTCTTAACCATCCTCATTTTCATCGAAATTCAGGCACGAACACCGTAATCACCCAAACCAAACGGCAGGTGATCTTTTCAGGACGTTTTCATCTCGTTCTTATTGTTTTGCCTCTGTTTCTTTTTGTTTTTTTTTTTTCTCTTTTTCGTTAATCTCTGCTCCGTACATCGTGCTTGGTTTATTCTAATAATGCTGTTCATTGTGTATTTTAAAATTTAGTTGCTGTTTCTTTGTTTGGCTTCTGATCTATTAATCTCATTAACATGCTTAATTTGCTGATGAAATTTTTTTTTATTACATTGCAATGTCAGATCGGTTACGTTGCTTTTGTTGTTGTCAATGAATTCTCATTCTGCGAGCTTTTATTTTCTCGTGATTTACAATAGGATATTCATCAACGCATGATAGTTTGTTCCCCGGAAAACTTTTCTTGGAGAACAAATAAGGAAACAGGAATATTTTGTTTGTTTTGATTTCAAAATTGTTTATTTTTTTTCCTTTAATTTCTGTTGCAGAAAGATTGATTTCTGCGTTTGTTTTATAATTTTAAATCTTCCGTTTGATTTTTTTTTTCTTTTCTTTTCATGGCTAATAAATTAATGTGCTAAAATTATAATTTTCTTATTGTCATGTAATTACATGACAGAAATCTTGGATAATTATTTTTAAATAATATTGCTTTTTATCCCAGTCTTGTATATAGGCAATTGGTACCTACGACTTGTGTCTACTGTATACTGTGATATTGAGTAAAGCATACGCTTACGGCACAAAAATATTAAACAAAAGATGCCTTGTATATACATATAATGAAATGGTTGATTGACAGTTATCTCTATGCACTTTGCTTATCTTTTATCTTGGTAGTTTGTAGTCATGGCGGGAATAGCGCCTGAAGGATCGGGGTTTGATGCACGTTCTTTTGATAGCAATATGAACAACTTGTAAGATTTCACTCTACACAGTAATTTTCTGATTTTAATTCTTTGCAATTTTTTGTTAATCCTATATAATTAATTTCTGGTGGAATCTTTTTTTTTTTTTTTGGGGGTAAAAATTATAGGCTTTCAGAAGAAGGACAAGACTTTTTCGTGTCGTATGATGAAGTTTATGACAGTTTTGACAGTATGGGTTTGAAAGAGAACCTCCTTAGAGGCATCTATGCATATGGTATGGTTTCATGTACATGTGTCTTTTCTTCTCTTTTTAAGTGTATGATGATAGGCTACTCAACTGTAATCGTTAACAGGGTTTGAGAAGCCGTCTGCAATTCAACAACGAGGAATTGTGCCGTTCTGCAAAGGTCTGGACGTAATTCAGCAAGCACAATCGGGTACGGGTAAAACGGCAACTTTCTGCTCTGGCATTCTGCAGCAGCTGGATTATGAATCACTGCAATGCCAAGCTTTGGTTCTCGCCCCGACTAGAGAGCTTGCTCAGCAGATTGAAAAGGTCATGCGTGCCCTCGGTGATTATATGGGCGTCAAGGTTCATGCCTGTGTTGGTGGGACCAGCGTTCGTGAAGATCAGAGAATTCTTTCTGCTGGGGTACATGTCGTTGTGGGCACTCCTGGTCGAGTTTTTGACATGTTGCGCAGGCAGTCTCTTCGCCCAGACTACATAAGAATGTTCGTCCTGGATGAAGCTGATGAAATGCTTTCTAGAGGTTTCAAGGATCAGGTAAATCTCACACTTTGCCACATATATATATATATATATATATATAATTAGAAGATAGCAATGACTTACTTGGCTTGATGAAAATTTCGTTTGATTAGTATAGCTTCAAAATGTATGAATAGTATTGAGACTTGAGAGTACTGTTGGTTGCAGATCTATGATATTTTCCAGCATCTACCAGGAAAAATTCAGGTTGGTGTGTTTTCTGCGACAATGCCACCTGAGGCACTTGAAATTACCCGTAAATTTATGAATAAACCGGTGAGGATCCTGGTAAAGCGCGATGAGCTGACCCTGGAGGGTATTAAGCAATTTCATGTGAATGTGGATAAGGAGGAGTGGAAGCTGGACACACTGTGTGACCTTTACGAGACCCTGGCGATCACTCAGAGCGTGATCTTTGTGAACACCAGACGCAAGGTTGATTGGCTAACTGACCAGATGAGGAGCCGCGACCACACAGTATCAGCCACCCACGGAGACATGGACCAAAACTCGAGGGATATCATTATGCGTGAATTCCGTTCGGGATCTTCTCGTGTGCTCATCACCACCGATCTCTTGGCTCGGGGCATCGACGTCCAACAGGTCTCCCTCGTCATCAACTATGATTTGCCAACTCAGCCAGAGAACTACCTTCACAGGATTGGACGCAGTGGACGATTTGGAAGGAAAGGTGTTGCCATCAACTTTCTGACGCGGGATGATGATAGGATGCTAGCTGACATTCAGAGATTCTACAATGTGGTGATTGAGGAGCTGCCTGCTAATGTGGCTGATTTGATTTGACGGGCTGCGCTTCATTTGCTTATTGTCCGTATTGTGCCCGAGTATCGCAACTTTCATATTTCTGCTCTTTCTTTTCCTTTTTCTTTTTGGGTCTAGATCTTGGAATAATCTTTGTGTTTAGATGTTCCAAGCTTCAGCAGATTTTGTAGTAGATAATAGGGACAAGCGTGTTAATTTGAATGTGTTAAATTTTTTTTTTTTTTTAATCTTTTGAGTTTCTGCAGTGTTGCTTCATCGTTCGAATATTTTCTTTTGAGTTGCAGCTTTATTTCTGGTCAACTCTATAACGCTTGAGCCCGTAGACCCCTTTCTCACAAGTCACACAACCCAAGTGGCCCAAGCCTGTCCCGTTCACTGGTTTCAAACTCTCAATGTTTCTTAAAATTTACAGGAACTTAGATCTGACGAGTTTTTATCGCAAGAGTTCTGTCATGGAGCCCAACATTCTGTCAATAAGAGTTATGATGAGTTTTTATTGGAAGAGTTCTGCTATGGGGTCCAACACTCCTTAATAAGAGTTTGTGTGATAAACGAGGGCACACACTAGATCATATCGCAATATTTATAATAAAAATTTATTAAATTTACCTAAAAACAAGTTTATTATGACACACACACACTTACTTGTTTTTACTTAATTGAGTTTAAGCATTTATCACCATCAACTCAAAATTTAGATCTTAATAAGGACATCATTCATCTCAAAATTGAGGTCAATTTTCAGTTTCATCCTCCATATTCTTAGGTGAGAGGTGGTAGACCTGATCTTTACATTATGATAAAATCATCATATGTAGAATACTTAAGATGATGCGATCGGACTCACTGAAGACTTTGTTATTATGTACGTTATCCAAAAAATTTATAAGGGATCAAGCTACTGTTCTTTTGTTCTCGAATCCACATTCACAACAATTATATGAAAAGTCGCAGCTAACATCGATATTATTTTTTATATATTAAGATAGATTTGATTTAGATTGAGTTAAACTTGATATTACTGTTCCATAATAAATAAATAAATAAATAAAAATTGATAGCATTGTTTCGTAACTTTTTATTTATTTGTTTATTGTATTTAAAAGATATAAGAGTGGACAAAACTAATTTTTTTAGAATTTTTCTATTTAATGTTTTTAAAAGATATAAAAGTGGACAAAATTAAAATTATTATTATTATTCTTCTTTTTTTTTAGTTTGAGAAGTTTGAATTAGATTAAACCTGAGACCTTCGTATTATTGAACCCTTTAGATTGATTATAATCCATTCACTTGATTTGAACTTGAATTACTTTAGTTATTAACATTGATGGCAATGAATCAGATTTGACCCAAAATACATGTAATTCAAATCTAATGATCCGGTTTGCATCGGTCTAAAATAGATTTGGATATTGATGCGCGGATTTAAGACTAATTTAGAGTATATCTGAATCTATCTTAATATTTTGATTCATATCCATATCCACTTGCCTCTAAATTTAACTTTATTTTAAAATTTTCTTAACAATTGTGTAATTATAAATGACAATAAATTTTATTCATAGCATATTAGTGGTATTTACCATGTATTTAAATATTTTAAAACTTAAAAGTTAGTTTCATAAATTTAAATGAAAAATACACAAAAATAATTAAGTGTAATGTAAAATTAGGGCAACCGGCTCTATTTTTTTTTTTAATTCTTCATTCTTCATATTAGCCTCTCTTTTTTTTTTTTTTTATCTTCATTCTAGTCTTACTTCTCCACTCTATTTGAATGCTTAGATTAGTCCTTTACTTGCCAAGTAAATCTCTAAACTTTAGTTTCTTTTTTTTATCATGTTGTTTTATCATTAATCAATTGTGGTTATCTATCATAAAGCAACCATTGTTATACCTATATTTAGTTGACTATGGTCATAATAAAAATAACAAAGCATCGAATGTAAATCATATTTAACTTATATGCCGTTTTTTAATGTTGCAAGAATGATGATAGGTATATCGTGAATATCACAATGAATGACATTAGAATATTATATGCATCTTACTTCAATAATTACTTTTGATGGCTATTTCATTCTTTCTTATTTGTTTGCTATGGTGTAAAAACATAAGTTACAATATTTATTAGATTTTTTAGTAAATTATTTAATTCAATTGTTATCAATACATTTTAGTATTTAATTTTCTTTAATTTTTTATTATTAAGTTTTAGAATTCATGAAGGATTTGAGCATATTTGGATTTTATTTTTTGAATTTGGAGCAAATATAGATCTTTTTTTTTTAATTTGGATATGAAGCAGAAAACATATATCCATGACAAATGTGGAGCAGATATAAATCTCAATATTTGTTATGAATCTAGAATTAAAGTAAAATAAATCCAACCCATATCTACCTCATTACTATTCTTAGTTATTAACAAATTTCATCAATAATAAAATTTGACTAAAGTTTTGAATAAGTCAAAACAATATTGCGTGATGCTTTCCCTTTCAAAATTATTATCCCAAAAGAATAACCTTTTTGTTGCCTTAGGGCTCATTCAACCAGCTTTTAATTTTTTTTTTTAGGATTTAGATTTAGTGTTGAGCTAATCTAGACACTCAATTCTTCATAATAATATTCATGTTTGAATCTTAGATAGATATGGAACTAAAAACTCAATTTCTCTATACTCTTACTCTTAAAAAAAAAAAAGAAAAAAGAAAAACTTAATGTTCATCAATTTCTCTTAGGTAAATCTAAGGCTCGGTTTGATCTACAGTGCTACAAAATCACTTTACTAGCTTGCAAACAACATTTACAAATATTTACTAAACACATTGCAACTACCAAAAGTTGTATCAAATGAAGGAAAAAAGAAAAAAAAAGGATGATTGTAACTATAATTGTACAAAAACCACTAAAAACAAATTTTCATTATCGCTACAATTGAAGAAAATATTTATAACGATATAAAAATCATCCACCACTGAATGAAAATATCAATTTATTGGAAATAGATATTTCAAAATAAGTTTTGAGATATCTAATATTAAACTGGTGATGGTCAAAGTATAAATGAATCTTTATAACAGAGATTTTACTTGTATTCTCAACGTTTTAACTCAATTTTATTAAGATTCAAAATCTTGACATATCACAGCTGGTTAAATTTTCTTAACTCTATGCATATTTCTTATCATTCTAAGTACAAATTTCAAATGAATGCGTATGACTTCTCCCATGTATTCACATACACAAAGTAAATTTATCGAGTTACCATAGTTAATTAATAAGCTTTGGCGTAATATAAACTCTTTGTCGAACTTTTACATATAGTCAGAATGAGCATCATTCATATAAGTATAATTTGTACATTCCTTCACCGCCCTCTCTTCAGATAAAAACCAAAAACCGAGATAAGGGTCCTCTGCTCATCTTAGATTTCCTTCTTCTTATTCTTTGCTCAAAAGGGATCGAAGCCATTGTATGTATAAATTGTTTTCAAGAAATGGTGGCTTCTGGTTTTGAGTTTGTTGTAAGGCCTGGAAACCTTTTCTGGTAAAATTTCAATATGGAACCAAATAAGGATAGGTTATAGATTCAAATTAAATCAAATATATATCCAGAAAATGTATTAACGAATAACTAAATCTGTAGCAAGTGATTCACTTATATAAGTTAATTTCTAATTCACAGATATAATCATCATAAGAACATGAATTATCCTAAAAGGCCTTGTAGTCAATTGAAAAAGAGAGAATTGATCTGCATGATAGTAGAAGTCCAATACATTTAGTTTAGCATCAGATCCACCACATAAGATGAGGAATATAACTAATAAAAAATATATATAATTGAAGGAACAAGCTGGGATATTATGCTATATATCTATATATATAATAACCATTTGATGATCATATGATGTTGACATTAACTAAATTACCGTGTGGCAATCAAAACCATTGTGCCACCATATGATCGATCAAGACTACAATTACAAACCACCCAATTTAGCAAATAACTTATATTGTATTTCCAATAAAGGTACAAGAGGGCTAATACATTAATTCTTTCTGCCAAGAAAAGGGTTTTAAACAAACTACATACATGTATACATATTGGGTCCAGCCAGCATATCGTCAATTGAATCAGCAAAGAATTTTGATACCGCTTATTGTGGGCATGCAATTAAAAGCATGCAGGACCTTCTATTGTGATACGGAAGAAAGCTTTTATAAATGACAATATTGTGACTTAACTTTCAAGATATACATGTATTGTTGCTTACGTTGTTGCAGCTTTCATAATTTCACGATTCTAAGGCCAAGATTCAGCTGTCTTCACCGAGTGACTCCTGATCAGGCCTGAAAATTGAAATATGGATCTTTAATTGATTTTTGAGTTGTGCTAATCATTTAAAAATCTTGTGAAACGTGTACATTTATAACAATGTACGGATGAGATTTAATCTCGTATATCCAACAATTACTAATCACAAATTTATGAAAAGTCATACCCAAAATCAGATCTATACTGAATCTTAATCCCTGAAATTGAGCCTAAACCCTAAATTTCTCAACAGTTGGAACACAAACAGTTTCAAAATACGGTAGTGTAAAATTGCTGAAAATAAGCACGGTACCTGATCAGGGTGAACTTAATGTGGTGTCTAGCTCCCACATATATTATATAGCGATGATTATGCTCTGCTGTATGTATTAATAACATACAAAAACTGAAGAAACCCCACAAGTACACCGAAAAAGAATATGCCGGCACCCAAATGCAGAATTAGGGCACAGACATATACCGGTGCAAGTCTGCAGACGAATCCGTGCCTAAAATGAAACAGCAGATCGATTTAATAAGGGCAAAACCATGGAGAATCAATTATGAAGCTACTACATACAAAATACAACTAGCAAATGAAATCATTATGCATAATATATAAATGAAAATACAAATAGAGAGGGAGATTTTTGGGGGGCGGGGTGGGGGGGGGGGGGGGGGGGGGGGGGGGGGGGGGGGGGGGGGGGGGGGGGGGGGGGGGGGGGGGGGGGGGGGGGGGGGGGGGGGGGGGGGGGGGGGGGTTGGGGTGACAGATAGAGAGTGAGCACGCATAGCTTCAAGCAGGATCTCAAAGCATGCAAGAAAATACCATGTGTGCTCACTCTCTTCTGTCACCTCCTCTTACCCTTTTTACAATTAATTAAGTAAATTAGATAACTAAACACCTATTTACTGATTAATTAGTAGCAAGCTAGCTCGCTAGCAATACCAAAAATAAAGACGGCTTTCATATAGATAGACCATGTTCCATTGAATAGGAACATATATTGCTTTGCTAATTTGTTGCTGTGAGAAGAAGTGGAAGGGCTGTTGGGGGTTTATATAGAAATAGAAACGAGAGAGAGAGAGAGAGAGAGAGAGAGAAAAGGGAGAAAAAGGACAGAAGCATCACGTATGGAATAAATGTTGGGTTTATCTCTTATTGGTCACCACTATGCATTATTATTTTAACTCAGTTATACTGTTTAAAGGGAAAGGAAATAGAAAAAGTATAAAGACATTGCCACTTTTGAATTTTGATCACTAAAACAAATAAAATTAAAATCCTAGCTGAGCTGCCAGCGGTACTCATTTATTCAATAACTGTTACCAATGCGTCTTGTAATTCTAAATTGTCTGTCGTCCCTCCAATCTAATCCTGGGGCTTTAATTTCTCCTTTATCTCTTCTCTTCACTGTCTATTTCCTATGCTCTGATGAATTTTAAATTTTGGTCAACCATTTTGGATGGCTTCAAGATTTTTGGAAGTTTTCGTTTCGACTCAGAGGTGTGAAAATTTGGACTTCGAATCATCCATCTCTCCTTATCCTAAGTTCTTGAGATTTTTGTGCTATGATATGAAGATTTTATTCGTTTATCGATCATCAATCACATTAGGGCTAAAATTATTAGAGACAAAAATAATTTGAAAGTTAACTGCTTGTTTATCTGTAAAAGGAGATTTTGAACTATATATATATATATATTTATATATATGCATATATGTATGTGTGTGTGTATATATATAAACACACATAATTAGAAATCTACCGTAATCTCTTGAATCATATCTCAAATATTAGAGGAAAAAATCAACATTCACAATACATAAAAGATGACTCAAATTCTCAATCTCAAGAATAAGATAAGGATGTGATTAAATAAGGATGTGATTAAGTAATGATTTATCTTGACTTATACTTAAGTAAGTTCTCATATTGTATAACATATTCATGTCCATATATTTCATTTATGTTCATTATTATTGTCGTTGTGTAGCTGTTTTGTTTAACTGTCTTCAAAGGTTTGAATGGGCTAAGAAACATCATCCCACAACCTTACTAAATACCAACTTTATTCCTTATTATTACTTGAAATTAGATGATTGTGGCTACAAAGTGTATTTACAGTTGTCAAACTACTATAAGGATGGTACTATTTTTATTATGGGTTAATTTAAGTGTTTCTTCTAATAAATTAACCATTTTCCAAATATCCTTAAATTATTGTAAACTTCAATTTACTCTTAATTGTCGTTCACAATATAAGAATAAATGGGGCCACGTTGATGAAAAAGAAATGATTTTCTTAATTATAATTCGGGTATACTAAAATTTACAATAGTTTAGGTGCTATTTTGAACAATTTATTAGGGATAAATTAAACTTAACCCTTTATTTATTATTATTAGTAGTAGTGGTAGAAATCAACCCTTTATTTTAGCAAAACGTTGGCGATCATTAAATTGTCAGCCATGGCTTTGTTGTTCAACAAATTAAAGATAATCATAGCTCTCATTATCTTTTGTAAGATCTCATAGATGAATTTTGTAATTGAACAAGTGATCCATAAATAGAGCATAATATTGGGATGGCTCCTATGATAGCATGTAATAAATGTATATTGGGGGTATGGTTAAAAAATTGATCAGGAAAATAGAAACTTAACTTACATAAATAACAATTAATTATAATTTTTTGAGCCAAAGTTAATATTATTAAATACTTTTTTAACATTGGAAAAATAACTTTAAAAAAAAAAAAGCTATAGTTTTAACGTATTACAATATCAAAAATTGCTAAATATCAAGGTAAAGAAAGGGGGAAAAAAAGACTCTAGCTATTACAATATAAAAATGATCTCTCATGGTTTTCTGGTCCAATAAAATGATTTTTACTATTGAAAAATGATTAAGGATGGCATAAAATACTAAATTTATATTTTATTTCATGTGGACATATGTGGGAGAGAATGACTTATTACAATGTATACATGAATATATAAGTACTATACATTCTT
Organism: Citrus medica; assembly: GCA_002013955.2. Lineage (NCBI taxonomy): Eukaryota > Viridiplantae > Streptophyta > Magnoliopsida > Sapindales > Rutaceae > Citrus > Citrus medica. Next base: position 428,486 of record MKYO02032068.1, on the reverse strand, counting down.
TTTTTTTTTAATTAACCTTTCTATTAAGTGGACTTTCAGTTTTATTATATACAACAATCATATGTACCATACGCATTACTTTTGCTTATATGGCATCTCAATAATGAATTGTAATTAGGGTTTTTCTTAGCGTTAAGATATCTTGAGCTGGGCCTGGATATGAATTGAAGTTGTACTGTGTAAACAATGGAGAATTAAGATTTGCATGATGCCGTCAGTTTAATTGCATTGACAAAATGGGGGAATGTATCCCTTGCAAGAAACTGGCAAATATACCACATCGACCGATTTGTACCAATTATCAACAGCGGCTACTCAATTCTGATTAAACAATGATCAATAATGGCTGGTCCCTTGCCTTTGGAAAAAAGCGAAAGGAAATTAAAAAGGAAAAGTTAATCATATTAAAATGATAATCAAAGCATTAACCAATGGAATCTGGACAGAGCCTCATGAAAGCATTACGCATGGCCACCAAAAGATCTAATACGGCGGTAAAGCAGCTTAATGCTTAAAGTATATATGCTTTTATATTACCTAATAATATTTGTCTTGAAAAGAATATCATTGACATTATTCCAACCAATCACTTCAAATACTTGCGTGCTTTGCGGGGACGTCATGCCTTTTCTAACATTAATTCCTAATTCAGTGATCGTATAATTGCAATTAGCCAGATTTGATACTTGCGTAAAGTTATTTCAAGTCTTAATTGGTTATAAATAAATTGCTTAATTACATCTTCCATCATGCATGCTAATAATAACCTCGTTAAGCTGATCTCGAGCGTATGTCGAAATGATGAAAGGCCTAATCGCTATCTCTTATCACATGATCAAATCAACGATGCCTAAGTGGGAAGTTTTCCAATTATGGAAGTGGGATAATTGTTTAATATTAAAGGATGTAAACTTTCCTTTTTGGGGAGGGAGAGAGCGGGAGATGAAGCCAGTGCTTACATATCCATCCCTGAAATTGAAACAAGACAATTGGTTTTCAAAAAAGCCAATGCATATCAAAATCAACCCAGCAAGTTGCATCACGAATTATGATGATGATAAGCATCTTCTACTTGAACTTTATTTTTGGTAGCCCCATAAGCATGGAAAGAAAAGAAAGAGGATAAGTGACTTTGGGTCTGGCTGTGGCGCGTTCTGAATTGATCCATATGGCCTATCTATATCTTCTACCACTTTCGGCAACCCTAGAAACGTGGATCTATACTGGGGCACCACGTGGCATTCTAGGGTTAGATATTTGATGCGTGTAAATTGAAAGCTCTTGACCATATACTTGTTGGCTCCATGCCAACCATATATAATTTTGCTCTCTTTGTTCCCTTGTAAGTTGTTGGAATGGTTCCATCACAAAAGTTAATTTGGACCATTGACCATCATCAATATGGGTATTTGAATAATTCTTTGCGGTCCTATAATTAGTTTGATGTTGGTGGAAGGGTTTCTTTGATGCTGAAGTAACAGTGTGTTGGTGTAAATTTCTAAGGAAAATCATTTCTTATCACTAGAGTTAGACTTTGATCAGTTTATAATTTGAATAACATCTAAAAATGCAAAGAACTATGGATTATTGACTCGTACTCTAAGAAACCATGATGAATAAAAGCAGTATTTAACTGGTAATGAAATTTATTTTAAAATAAGGTTACAATATGGAAGGCCATGACATTCACCCACAGTCACGTATTGATGAGACGGGTCTGCGTTTTGGTAACCGAGTGGGAGGCATGTGACTGCATGTGCTTTCACTTTCATCACATCACATGTAAATAATCCACAACTTTGCAGTATAACCAAAACGCATGCAATTGGCCACACGGGGAGGCGCCCGCAGATCTGCACCCAATAATATAACATCATCGGCTGACTTTGTTAATATTGTATTATATTTCCATTTGTATATAATGATTTCCATTCCAAGAAAGAGATAGAGGATAATGGATGTCGGAGCCAAAAGAATGATTGGATAGCAAAGCACTACCAACGATTTCACATCACATCAATACAAATATATCATATATATTATTAATTAATTCATAAATTTCTTTTCTCGTTTTTATCTTATAATATATTATTTGCTCATGCATTTAAATAAAGTTTATTTGTATTGCTTCCTAGTTCCTTCCTTCGTTTATTACACAATAATATTAATGAATCACTTCAGCTTCTTGTGAATATTTTAGTATATATGTAGACTTATTATGACTAATACCACGCATTCATCAGTACATAGTAGAATTGTTAACAATTACTTGCACACACCCACACACATATATGTCTGAGTATGTATGATGACTTGAGAACTGTAGAATTATTAATCCAAAAATAGATTACTTGTGAGGATATGAGCAACAGAAAAAAACTTGCTATGTCTTGGTGTCTGCTGTTTACAGTTTAGTAAACCCTTCAATTTTAAAATTTTATAACAAGGTAAGAGAGGGGG
>MKYO02032068.1:414178-425998 GCA_002013955.2 Citrus medica | reverse complement strand
GGGGGGGGGGGGGGGGGGAGCCTTCCAACGTAGTAAGTTTGGAAAAATTAACAACTTATTCTTTGTGCATTTGGATAAGATAAAACTTCAAGAATTGTTTGTTAGGGTTCCCTCTATATATATATATGTTTTCCCTACGGGAAATGTTAGTTAGAATTACCACTTAGATCTCTAGTGTTTATTATTATTATGTATTTACATCTCTAGGTTAATTAAAACTATAATGGAAATGAGAATATATACATTTTTATTTATTTTTTAACATTATAAGATTATTGTAAATTTAATATGATGTGTTTGTCAAAAGAAAGTGACTTCTATGTGAAAAAGATGCATGTGTTCTTCAATGGTAATTAAACTTTGAACATTAAACTTGTAATATCAGAGATGTAAATGGTTTATTGAAAAAAATTATGGACTTAAATGAGGTAAAACCGAGGAACCTAATTCGTTCTCCCCTTTTCTTCTTCCTTTTGGGCTGTGGCTTTCTTTGAATGCACGGTTCATTCAAAAACATGTCAAATATGTGATAAATTCTATTATACATTACAGGTGTTATGTCGGTCATAAGTCAAGCAAATAATATTATGACTTGTGTGCATTTATTTTGAAAGATATTACGCAAGCAGTAATTACATTAAATTCAATTACGCATGTCATACATGTATCAATTGGTTGTATTACCTCTAATGCACTGTAAAATTTCTCGAATTATGTAAAGTCCTCCCCCGCAAGGCTAAAAAAATTCAAAATTTGTGTGGAGCATGGGAGAATTGATGATAATTGCCATGTGGTCCACAATGTATATATTAAGTTCTACCTACTTAACGTTGGAGAGAATGGAGGATGATGATGGACATTATGTTTCATATTTCAAGAAGGATGGAGTACGTAATAGTGATGATTGGGAAAATGCTAATGTTCTTGTCTTGTTTCTAAAGTCATTTTATGATATAACTTTGAAATTTAGTAGTTCAAAGTACATGACTTCAAATTAATATTACAAATATTGGGGTTCGATAGACAGCTTGAATAATTTGTTGCTCATTGCGGTTATTCTTGATCCACGTTATAATTTAAAATATGTGACATTGTGCTTTGAAGATGTTTTTGTTATTGATGAGGTTGCAAAGAAGTTTGAAGAGGTAAAAAATCTTTTAATACGTCTTTATGATTGCTAAAAGATATTGACACCAAGATTGGTGGTTGTGGATCATCTAGTGGTGTTAGTAAGTCACAATTCTTGATGGTAGAAAAATTGATAAAAAAGGTGAGTTTTTTTTTTTCTAAACTTTCAAGTGTTGCAAAGTTAAACAAGGTTGTTTGCAATTCTAATACCTACCGTGACTTCATAATTTGCATTTAGTACTGAGGGAAGCGCCATTGATTGATTTTGTAGCTTTTAGGACTCACGATGGTGGAGGGTTTGATATGATCACAAAATTGGTTACATAACACTTGTGTCCCATAACAAGATGAACCAAAGATGGCGAAGCTTGAGTTTTATGTACCGTGATGTCAAGTAACGGTTTATCATAACAAGTAAAAAAAAAATTACATATTTATTTATCACTAGTCTTTTTTATTAATTTATTTTTATTTAATTTAAAGTTTGGATTAAGTGTGACAACAGAGGCAATGTCTTTGAATTGATGTTATTCTTACGATTTTGGTATAAATCATGTGCTTTTCCAAATTTATTCATCATTATAACTCTTCAACATTATAATTTTTTTGTTATTTATTTGTTGGTGAAGGAGCAGACTCAGTTAATCATGAAAGCTCTTGATTAAAGTATTGTAGATAGGAATGATTATGATGGATTATTTTGAAACTTGAGTTAGGATGCCTTATCGTATTTTGATTTGTATGGACATTGTTAGAGTTAATGTTTGATAGGGCTAATACTAATTTTCTTTCTTTCTTTCTCTCAGTTTACTTGTTGATGTTAAGTTTGTGGATGTTTATTGTTAGAGTTTATGTTCTCATTTATTGAGAAATAATAATTTTCATGATTAAACTTTATTTTAATTTTCTAATTTTTTTTATTTAAGGATGAAATTATTGTAAAATTATTATTTATATTTTTTATCTACTATATTTTTCTTCATATTTTTTATTAATTTAAGAATTAACTAAAATTAATAATTACTATGGATATAATTAAATTTATCAAAATAAAATTTTGATATATTAAATTTACCAAAATAAAAAAATATTTTAATCATAAAATTCAAACAAAACCCAAACCAAACCCAAAATGAGTTAGTTTGGGTTAGACCCAAAATTTTATGGTTTAGTTTTAGTCATGCCGCCACTCAATGAACATAAGGTGAGGATTAGGGATGACAATGGGGAGGGGAGGGGAGGGGACCAATCTCCCCGTACCCATCCCCGACATTTTGCGTATGTCCCCGTCCACTCCCCATTCCCGTCAAAATTATTTAAGAGAATCCTCATCCCCTCCCCGAATAATAACAGGGGATCCCCGAGGGTCCCCGATCCCCGAATAACTAATACTTTTTTCTATTTTTGATTTTGAGTTAATCATATTAAAATAAAAAAATTCAAATAAAAGTAAAGTTCGAAATATATTTTACATTAATATCCATTACAAAAGTCACATACACTAAATTAGTAAGTAACGCAACATGCAGGTGATACAAATTATCATGAACAAATTAATAGGGTAATACAAAATTGTTTCAAATAAAATCAAATTTAGATTCAAAATTAACTTTTCAATGGTGGCGTGGACACTTTATAAATGTAGATTATTCCATTTATAGCACAAGAAACAAATCAAGAGCAAATATTAAATTAGATTAGATATTAAAATTGTGATTTGCTATGGGCAATTATAACATCTAAAAATAAATAAAAAATAGATTTAAGTTTAAAATATTTAATGAATATTAAAATTAAAACAAAAGTTTTGGGCTAATAGAATCTGTACGGTCTTTTTAATATCCTAAATAAAAAATAAGGATTTTAATTAGTTAATTAGGCTTAAAAGTTTAATAATATAAATATTTTGATATTTTTTATTTTTACCAATACTTATAATTTTATAATTCAAATTTTATAATTTATTTACTAGTAATTTTAAAAAATAAAAATTAAATTAAAAATTAAAATGGGGAAATTGGTAGGGGATGGGGATTACACCTTATCCCCATCCCCTCTCTGAATAAGAAATTGGGTAAAAAAATTTCCTCGTCCCTTCTCCGAATAAGAAATTGGATATGAAATTATCTTCATACCCTCCACGAATGGAGAAAATTCCCGAGAATACCCGTCCCCATAGAAATTTTTACCATCCCCAGTGAGGATGTTAAAATTAATATTTTACCAATTATAAATTTACTATTCAATCGATAAATGGCTCATTATTGTTGGGACTCAATTACCACGATCCCAAACATTATTGTGTTGTAAAACGAGAAGTACTATATAATACATTAAATTAAACATTGTGTCCCTCGTGTTATTATAATATTATTTTTTAAAATTTTAGCAGATGAGATTTTATACTTTTTAAAGGGTTAATTTTATCATGCCCCTAAATGTTTTAACATTTTCACCTCACCCCCACATGTTTCAATAATTTCTACCTCACACCCAAATCTATTAATTTGACCATTTATTCTAACAGCCAAAGGGCAAATTTGAAAGTTCATGCCCTGAATATTATTTGATGATGATAAATTAATTAATGAGATTATTATTAATTACCTTTAATTAAAAATTTTTAATATAAATATCAATTATTGGATTAACATTTTATCTCATTTTATTTTTTTTAATTCAATATAGGAGACATTTAATTAAATTTCAAATAACTTCGTTAAAAATAACGGTCAAATTAATGAAATTGAGAGTGGATTAAAAATTGTTGAAACATTTGAATGCACGGTGAAAAATGTTAAAATATTTGAGAACTGGGTGGAAATAACCCTTTTATAAATTAAAAACTTGCTCATAATCGGCTGAATTACCCACAACTACATACGCATTTGTATACAGAAGAAACAATTACTGTTTGTTAGGATTATTTTTATTTTTTCTAGTAGTATTTCTCAATTTAGTTTGGGAACTTTTGTCCTTAAAACCAACAAAACTTTTCCAGTCAGCAGGGACTTGGAAATTTCAGTGGGAAGGCCCAAATTTCTCATAAAATACAACGAAAAGTTACGCTTCAGTCACATAAGGTACGCTCTCTCACACAGCTGAGAAGTGAGTCCTAGTGGGATCCATTACTGTAGAGAGAGTTATACCTTACGTTAAACGTAAGGTAGCAACTCCCATATATATATATATATATATATACACGGTTCAAATGCATGCATCTGAATAAACTCAATTGCAATAACATCACTTCATGGGGAATAATATTATCGCACACAAGTTACAAAAATGGATGGCTATTTTAACGTAAGGTAGCAGCTCCCATATGATATATATATATATATACACAGTTCAAATGCATGCATCTGAATAAACTCAATTGCAATAACATCACTTCATGGGGAATAATATTATCGCACACAAGTTACAAAAATGGATGGCTATTTTAACGTAAGGTAGCAGCTCCCATATGATATATATATATATATACACAGTTCAAATGCATGCATCTGAATAAACTCAATTGCAATAACATCACTTCATGGGGAATAATATTATCGTACACAAGTTACAAAATGGATGGCTTTTTTTGCTTTCTAATTTTTAAATATAAAATTAATTAAGGTGGGAAAAACACAAAAGAGCTTAGGACCAAAACGAATCTACTCTACCTGGAAGTACATGATATTTAAAGCAGGACTTGGAAGATAAACTTCATGACCGTTCTCTGAGAACCAAGAGCTAATGATGCTTTCAGATGGACTAGATGAATTTTTGGAAGGCCACTTGTCCACTAGCCTAAAACCACATTGCGTTGCAGCTGAAAGCATAGACAGCTCATCCACTTGACGAAAGATATGACAAAGGATAAATGCTGGTTGTTGGTCCTCTCTAAGGCTTTTATTAGAAGAAGCAGTCAACTCTTTGGCAGTTGCAAACAGTGGCAATATAGCTTCAGGAATATACGACACATCTGTGCCTAAAATGACTTCGAAACCTTCATTATTCTCCTCTTTAATGGCTTCTATATGGTCTCTATTTCCCCACTCTAGTCTCTTTGTAATTAGTTTGGCCAAGAAAGGTGGTTTAAGGTTTGCCGTGACATTTTGGGCCAACAGGTCAAGTGCTATTGAATCTCCATCGGTGGCTACCACAAGGTCAGCTGAACCAGCAGCAACCATAGAGCAGATGCCCCCACAGCCACACCCCAATTCCAACACCTTTTTACCAGTAACAATGGTGGGATTTCTTGCTAGAACAGCAGCCATTAAATGAGCTGATTCCCACAGCATTAAGCCAGTTGATCTGCAGGTGTGTTGGTACTCTTTGGACAGTACTTCTATCTTGAAACTACGGTCTCTCAGGTTGACCTCAATCATCTAACAAGAAACAAAGAATAATGAAAGAGAGACAAACAAATGCCTTGGAAGAAATGATTAGTAAATGACAGGCATGTTGTTGACTATCTCAAATAAAATAGATCCAGAGATATTTTCACATTTTAGAAAATGAAGCAAATGTATTATGTAACAAAAACTTGGAAAAAGGTCTTCTAGTTAATATAACCAACAGTCCAACAATATATGAAGAATGCCGAAGCTTTACCTCATTATCTTCAAAAGATGACAGTCCAAACATTTCAAATGCTACACCCTCAGACATATCCACCTCAGAATCGTTCATAGGCTCCTTCAAAGTGTTTGCTGCAACATCTGGTTCAATGATCGCTTGATTAAATATGTCCACCTTGATAGAAGCTTCTTCAGAGGAAGAGGTCGCACCACCTGAAGAGCAAAATACAGCTTGAACCCAACGCCTAAAATCACCACCGAGACATGCAATTCATTTAGAGAGTGTAAAATAGATTTTGAGACCATGAGAGAAGCAAAACCTAGAATGAAGGATGTAATCATTATCTGGTTAGAAAATTATAAAAGCTTTATAGTTTTCCCGAGACTTTGATCAATTACCGATTCATCACTAACTCTCGTGCACGGTTCTCAACCTGTTTGCAGCATAAACCGAGTTCTTCAACATCAAATCCATTTTCTTTGAACAAACTTGTCAAGAAGTCATTAGAAAAATAGAAAGCACGCTGAACAGGAAAGCAAGAGGGTCTATTTAGAACAGATAAATAAAAAATCAAGATAACTAAACAAAAGGACAGAAACTCACAGTGCCATCACCCCTGACATAAAAGTTTTCACTGATTTTTTGGTCCTTGCCTGTTAGCCTTTCCTGTCAACACAGCATCAGAAGCCATTTGGCAATTATGCCATAAGTATATTAAGTTAAAAAGTCCAAGATATTATAAAGGGTCTTACTATAGTACTAGACTGTTAAGTTTTAACATTACCATACATTAAGTAATAAACCTGGGCAACATAAAGTAACAAACCTGGGCAAGGTCACCAATAGCATAGTCACGAAACAGCACATAACCAGTTGGCTGGAAAGGAAAGGAAAAGAAAAGTCACATTCACACAGGACATGATAGAAAAATAGTTTTGGGATATATTCAGAATTGGAAATACTATGACCACTTACCTTGAGAACCTTTTTAATGTTTTGTAAGACTAAAGACATCTTCTCAGGTGACACTGCAGATAACACAAAAACCTATTTAACAGGTCAGCTGGCTAGGAAACAAACTGCTATTTATTGATAGGCAAAACAAAGACATCACAAGTGAAGGCTTGAGTACAAGAGCAACTTTTCTCGATTAGAAACTAGATAGAGCACCAATTATAACCATTAGGGAATTTGACCAAACAGTTATTGAATAATCATGTCACAGTTTTATAAAACATAACTTCCAATCAAATACCATGGTCACTATATCAATTGAAGATGGAGAAATCTGTCTGCTTAGGTCATCACTGGTTAGGTCACAAACGAATGTGCTGACACGAGTCTCTGTGAAGTCTTTATGGGTCTGCAATTAGAAAAATAAAATAATTTGAGCCACTGACCCAATTTAAAATAAATGTTTAGCTAGCAGGTCCACCCATACATCTACATCTGTCATATATAAAACACCTAACACAATCATTACCAAGAAAGAAAGAAAAAAGAAATCTGGTACAACAAACACCCCCGACCGGGGGGATAGTTATCAAAATTTATTTCCACTATGCATTAGAGACATAACTTCAATTCATCTTCACTTAGCATAATCATGAGTTTATTCGTAGGTAAAATTATGCCAACAAATTTATGTAGAATTGTATTACTATGCAACATATCAATTTCATAGAGTTTGACATCGATAACGGTCTCTGATGCTGATTAGATCACTCCCAAGTTATTAGTTTTCTCTTCAACCATTGAATGTATGAAATGCTTGTATTATACCTATTTATGTAGGCAGTTCTTAAATCCTAACATAAATCCTAAGTGATTGATAGACAAGAAAACTACAAGATATTTCTTTGAATAATCAAGAAAAGACTAAGGTGGGTGATTGATTCGTTTCAGAACTGTAGATGCAAAACTTTCAGTTATTTTTCTTCTTCCCTTACGTATAGTATTGATAACTACAGAAAGTAATTAAAGCAGTCATCTCTTCATTGTTTACTCGAATAATGGGCAACTTGAAGTTATGGCATTCTAATATTGTTAACCATTGTGAAAGCTCATCAATAATATCTTTTAAGAACAATAAGCAATTACAAGCAGCGATGGCTCTTCAAGATAACATCATACAAATTATAACAAACCAAAAAGAGATTAACTCACAAGACTGCTTATCACCTCCATTACAAACTCTAAGGCCACTTAACCAATATCACATGGATATCATAATGTCGATCTATAATTCCATAGATACTTATGTTGACTGACGTAGTAACAGAAGTATAAGAAGACTTTCAAAAATGAGTTCATTTGTAAACCATAACAATAGGCGAGTGCAAGAGGAAGAAAAACAAACCATGACCAAGTTAACGGCACGAGGTGAAAAATCGCAAGCATGGACAAAAACATCTGGGTATGCAGCAATCAATGGAAAGATAGTGTTTCCAGCTCCACAGCCAACCTGTAGTCAACATCAGCTGCGTTATAATCCCAATCCCAAATATAAAAACTTTAAGGAGTAGGTACAGATATTGCAAAGAATCTTTATAAATTAAAGCAGAACCATTTCTAACCCTTAATATGATAAAATGAGGGAGAAAATGAAACAATCAAAACCAATGAAAAGGTACTCAATGAAGAAAAACCAAAGGAGATCAAACAAGCTGTCCCCAACAATTCAGAACAACCGAATGCCTACAACTGATTTATAATACATTTATCGACTGAGACTTTTCTTGACTCCCGGTCAATTAACCCAGGTTAAAATGATACAATACGAAAATTACAAGCACCAAAAGTATACTTGGCATATAATGAAGAATGAAATACAGTTATTTACCTCTAAAACATCTTTCCTTCCAGCTCCCTAAAATAAAAAATGAAAAATAAAAAATGAAAAATAAAAAATGAAAAATAAAAAATAATGAATCATTCATCGATTATGAAACTAATAAATCATAATTTGAAATGAAGGGTCCGTTTATTAGCTTACAGAAAAATAGCGACCCCATTCCTTGTCCAAGTAATGCCGATCTTTGAAAAACTGTGCAAAAATACCACGTAATCAGACTCAATAAATTGAACTGAAAACCAGTAATATATATATATAACTCACTCTGTCTTGATGGCGCTTGTAGAACAAGTCCCAATACTTTTTAGCTTCTCTTTCATACTTGTCTGCTCAACATAGAAAGAAACAAGAGTTGAAGCGAAGTGAATTCTGCTAGCGAGCGCGTGTTAAGAGAAGGAGAGCTCATTTTACCTCTCCAGAAAGGTGAAACTCCGGTGTTGGGAGTAGGGTAAATTTGTAATTTGGGAGCTTCTTCTTTTCCAATCCCAGCGTTTGGTGCATTTGATGATTCCATATTGTGATAATCAAAATGCCGCACCGCGAATTTTCAATAAAGAAAACTTCAGCTGTATCTTTCTTTGATTCTATTTCACAATGTTTCGTAGGGTTTTGACATTGCAGGGCTTTGTTAGGGACGATTGCTGGGTTCCCCACTTTCCGCCCAAACCAAAACGTTGCGTTTAACACATCAAATCTCACAGACTCACACTCGGCATGGTCTCAACAACTAGGCCTGTTTGTCTCAACTTTTAATTGGTTAGAATTTTTGTTAGTAAAACTTTTTAAAACATTCATAAATTAAAATTAATTTCAATAATTTAATGGTACATTTATTAAACGAAAGTCAAAATAGGTAGGAATCAGGATAATTAGAAGTGAGAATGAGAAATGAGAATCAAAATAAGTTATATATAATAAGAATTAGAATCAGAATAATCTAGATTATTATTATTGTGTTTATTTTTTTTTTTAAATCTGAATTGGAATAAGTTAAATTGTCATAAATAACTCAAACGTACTTAATTAATTATAATCGTAATTATTATTTTGTATTTAATTATTGTGATTATTTATTAAAAAATTATTATTGTTATTGTTATTCATTATTGTTAATAATTATTAAACATTGATACATTAATTAATTATAATTTTTTTATCATTAATCATAATAATAATAATAATAATAATCATCATCATCATCATCAAATCAGAACCAGTATCGTCATTGTCGGCATCATCATCAGGTCAGAATGCGATGACTGTTGCTAGTGATTGTTCGACTTCCGCAAAAGTGACAGTTGTTGCAGGCGACTGCTGCCACCTGTGACGTGACGACCGGAGACCAGCTGCTGCTCCATAGGCAACAATCAGCGAGGACAAGTGAACTTTGGGAATGTTGAGATTGATTTTTTTTGCCGTTTATATTTTTTAAATTCAAATGAGGGCATTTTTGAAATGTTATAATTTTAATGAGGATAAAATAGTCAATCCTGAAAATGAGAGACTGATCCTCACCGTCTTTGGAAATTTCACATTCTCCATTATCGTATTTAAATTATGTATAGACCTCATGATTTCGATTCTCCCTCTAGTTTGTAAAGGAAATACCATCAATAATTTCGATTCCGATTCCGAATCCAAATCCCCAATTCAAAAAGTAAATATACCATAAGAATGAACGAGAATACTAAGCCTGTTTGCAATAATTCCTATTTCTACCTCAAAGGTAATATTTTTCTTTAAGCGGATCTTTTAAAGGTCCCTTACGCTTGCAAGAAAAGAAAGAAAACTTTTTATTATTAAAGGTTACCTTAATTTCACTATTCTTGCGTCATATGAAACTTCCAAATCTCAACAGGTGAATCTTTCAATCAAGAAAAAATTTTCACATTTGAGGACACAAATTAAGCAAATTATTTGCCACACTCTCTCTGCAGGTGGGAAAATCAAATTGACATCTGCGAATTTAATACAATTCACGACATCAACTGTTGTCATTTGATGTAATTTACTGTCACTTGATCTAATTTATCATACCAGATTGCTAGCACTTAACAATTCAATCTATTAAAAGTTTGATTTGAGTCATTAAAAGCTGGTTCATCCATGTAATCCGTTGTATAAAAAGGTAATTAGATTATACATTATGAAAAATATAACCAGCAAACCGAGTACCATATAATTATGTTACAGATTGTCACATATTTAACTTATTACAGATGCAATTCTAAGTACTTTTGAAATTCATTACAGATGAACAAAGCCTGTCGGAACATGTTTTCACAGTTTCACTTTAATTTACACAATTCTTGTAAGGATTGAAGTTCCCAGTAATATCCTACATTCATCATCAATCATCTGCAGAAGAAACGGAGAAAATTAAACTCTGACGGTATCAAGAGCAACCAACCCTTTTTGATAGCACTCATAGTTGATAGCACCATAATTCCTAACATTTCTATATAATTTTGGTCTTTGCTCATCGATCAATTGATCCACAGGTCCAATCTCATTTTCTGGCTCTGGTTCTGTAAACGCGGCAATTGATATTCTCAACTTTTCTGTGTTTGTCACAACCCTGTGCATAGGGCTTTTGTATATTCCATTAGTCATTATCTGCATTAGTTCATATATACAATACCAGTTAGAAAATATCAACCTGCATGCACCATTTCCTCAAAGATAAACCTGCATTTGATCAAAAGAGATTGGCTAAAAAGAAAAAGGACAAAAAAAAAGGGCAAAAAGTTGAACCTGCATTTGATCACCGAGATTGACTACAAGAGCATGAGGTATTACTGGAACTCTGTACCATTTACCATCTACACGAATTTGAAGACCTTCGACTTCTCGATCTTGCAGGAGAATTGTAATTCCTGATCTATCTGTGTGTGGTTTGATTCCATGAACCAAATCAGGTCTTGAACATGGTGGATAGAAGTTAAACCGAACTTGCATTAAAGCTTGGTCTCCAAACTGATTAAGGAAACTATTCTCTTCCAAATTCAGAGACTTTGCTATTGCCTCGGACAGAACTTCTGTTACAGTCTTTAACTTCATGGCATATTCGTTTAAGATCTCACTGTAAAAATTAATCAAATTAATTCACTAATCACTGTGACATCAAGATTCAAGACTTCCCTACATTTATGAAATAATACTTCCCTAGCAGTCAGCCACTCACAATTGGTGCTATAACTAACCACCAATAGTAAATTAATTTAAAATAACTCAATGAACAAAGCAAGGAAGGGGGGGGGGGGGGG